>CAJUYG010005922.1:0-12978 GCA_910591675.1 Galerucella calmariensis
TAATGGTATAAGATATTATAGATTGAATTATCCTCTAGTGTGGATTTATTAAATTTATTGGAAATTTTAATTGTTGCATACATAAATTTTGATATAGAGTATTAATTTCTAAACTTTTAAGTGGGCATTCCAATATAATATGTTGCGAATCAGCAATTTCATCACATAAGCAATACTCGCTATCGGATAATTTAATTTTTTTTCTGTAAGCTGGATAGAGCGCATGATTACTTCTTAGTCGGCAGATTGTTGTTTTCAGTTGTCTATTTGTACTAACAATAAACCATGGCTTTCTTCGCACTTTTGGTTGAATGGCCATGTAATATTTTCCTTTTTCACTTTGTGAGTAACGATGTTGCCAATTACATGCGAGATTTTCCTTCAACATTGAGTACATGTCGGTCACAGGGGTTTTTGATTCTATGTTGAGTCCAGATTGTGTAGCTTTTTTTGCTAAGCGGTCCACTTGTTCGTTTTGATTAATTCCAACATGTGCCTTCACCCATGTTAAGTTAATATGTTTTCCTATGGTAACGGCTTTAATATTGGGCTCAAGGATTTCTAGAATTACGTAATGATACTTGACATCGATTTTGAAATTTTTCAGTGATTCTAAAGCACTTTTGCTATCCGTAAATATAACAAAATTATTTTCTGTTTGCTCTAAACATAATGATATTGCTTATTTGATAGCCAATAACTCAGCAGTATAAATTGACATTAATTTATTTAGACAAAATGTTTGTTTGATGTTTTTTCCAGGATAGAAAACAGAACAGCCTACTTTTCCATGTAGTTTTGACCCATCTGTGAAAATATGTTGGAAATCTTTCCATTTTGTGTTCATCTCTTGAATAAAAATATTCCCAATTATTAATGGGTTCTCTACACTTTGTATGTCTCGAATATGAATATTTAGAGGAGTAAAGAGAGCTTTATAATTTGTATTCCATATAGGGATATTGTCTGTAGCGTTTATATCCAATATGTATTGTGCAGATAGTATAAAGCTATCTACAAGTGCTGGTAACTTTTTCTTGCTCCAAGATTTTGCTGTTAGACCAAGGTTCGTTAATAAACTGATTTTATTAATAATCCTTGCGTGTTTGGCTCTTTCATTGAAAACAAATTTATCACTTAAAAATTGTCTTCTTAGATCTAGTGGAGGCTCACAGGTCTCTATTTCCATGACGTTTATTGGAGTGCTTGGCAAATATCCTATACTTATCCTAAGACATTTGTTTTTCAGTTGTTCGATTTCTTTTAAATGGGTCTCGGCGGCTGTTGCGTAAAAAACTGAACCATAATCTATTATTGATCGAATGAGGCTTCTATAAAACAGCAATATGATATTTGGATCGGATCCCCAGTTATGTCTACTGAAAGTCTTTAATAAGTTTACAGCATTTTCTGTTCTTGCTTGCACATAATGAATATGTTCTTTCCAATTTAACTTACTGTCTATGATTACTCCTAAACATTAAAGCTGGTTTTATGAGGAATGGCATAGTGTGAGAAATTAATGATGTTAGGGTGGGAATACCTTTTTCTTGTATATGTTACAGCTGTAGATTTGGATTCAGATATCGACATTCCATTTTTTTCTGACCAATTATGTATTGCTTTCATGAATGAAGAGAGTTGTGTATGGCAATTTGAGATGTTTTGGTTTTGTGAGTACAGAACGATATCATCCGCATATTGAAGAATTCTTATTCCCTTTGGTATTGAAGTTTGCAAGTTATATGTATAAATTATGTACAATAACGGGCTTGAAATACCCAATACCCAATCATGATAACTCATTGTTTATTTTCATAATTAACTTTCTATTAGAATAAAGATTGAATATGTGTTTTGATAATGTTACTGGAAGTTCTAACTGGCACATTTTTTTGCATAATATTTCCAAGTTAACGTTGTCGTAGGCTCCTTCGAAATCCAAAAATAAAGCCCTAGTAGATTTGTTGAGGGTAAATGCAATTTGTATGTCTGTTACCAAATTCGCTATATTCTCTTGTCTTCCCTTTCGATACCCAAATTGTGATATTGGAATTAATGAGTTCTTTTCTAAATAATATTCCAGGCGGAGTTTAATCAGTCTTTCATAAGTTTTTGAAACACAAGATGCTAGAGATATTGCCCTATATGATTCTGCCTTACTTGGATCCTTTCCAGGTTTGTTAATAGGTACAATTAGATACCGTTTCCACATTTTTGGTATTTCAGTTTGATGATACCAAATACTATTTATAATTCGAAGAAGGCTACTCTTTGCGTTCAAATGTAAATGGCTAAGCATAGAATAGTGTATGTCATCATCTCCAGGAGCAGAGTTATTGTTACTTTTTAGAACCATTTGTAGTTCATTCAAAGAAAATGGACTTAATGAAAATTCGGTTGTTACAGTAGATGTTAATTCCGCTATTGTGTCTAAGATGGAAGTATCAAAGTGTACGCTTGGGGGTGTTATATTTTCGTGGAATTTTGATATCCATTCGCTATTCATATCAATTGGCTGCTTGTTTTGGAGTTTTCTGTTTTTGAAAAGGTTTACCTTTTTCCATATTTCTTTGAGGGGCATTGATCTATTGAGACTAGAGCAATATCTTTTGCAGCCCTCTCTTTTGATTGTTTTCAAGGTTCTGTTCGCTATGGCATTATTTTGTTTATGTTCAAGCAGATTTTGTAAATTTGGATCATCTTAATAGTTGTACATACTTCTTTTTCTAACTGCTACTACTTGTTGGCATACATCATTTCAGCAAGGTTTATGTCTTTTAGTGGTCTGACTTATTTTTGATTTTGGGATAGATTGGTCTGATGCTTTTTCAATTTTTCCAATGAATTCTTCATATTTCAGAGTCTCTGTTTCTAAAAACTGATCTCCAGTTTGTAGAAAGTAGCAGTCCCAATTAGCTTTTTTTAAATTCCATTTGCGATTAGTGTGCAGAGTGCAGGTGTTTGCACCAATGGATAATTGAGTTATTGACGGTAGATGATGGGATCCGTATAGATCTTCAAGTACTGACCAGTTCAGTAGGTGAACAATGTCTGAGGAACAAATAATAGTGATGTCGATTGCTGAAGGTGTTTATATAGAACTGCCGATAAAAGTTGGTGACCCATCGTTTAGATAGTTTAAGTTATGCTCGTCCAATACCTTCAGCAAAGCCTTCCCATTAGTATCTTTATTCGGTCCACCCCATGCGATGTTATGAGTATTGAAATCTCCCGTTATTATCAATGGTTTAGGATAACTTTCGAATAACTTTTCCCATTGTTTATCAGTGATTGTTGTTTTCGGTGGGATGTATACGGATACTATCGTTACATATGTTTTATACTCACATTTGATTTCTATTGCCTTTTGATTTACGTTTAATATATTATATTTATTCTTTAATTCTTTATAAAAAATATTTGTTCTAATTAAAATTGTAGTATCACCACCTGATCTGTAAGGCCTATCATCTCTTAATATATTATATCAATTAAAATTGAAGTATTTATTTGTTGGAAATCGTGTTTCCGAAAGGCATGCGATATCTATTTTCTGTTCATCAAGTAAATATAATACATTGTGTCTGTTTGAAATAGCCGATTTGCAATTCCACTGACACAGAGTTATATTTTTATACATTTGAGTTAAATTAATTGAAATTAAAATCAGTTTTCATTATTGCTTCAATATCAGATTCTAGTATTTCAAAATTTTTATTTTTTATGGTATCAATAACCGATTATATAATGTTTAATATTTTACTTAAAAAATCATTTGATTCTCCAACATCGTCAGGTTGATGAGTTTTATTGTTGATATTTGACTGGTACTGGAGATTTGTTAAAATTCCACCCTTTTGGGAGGGAATATTGGTAGTGGATATTATTTGATTACGTTGTTGTATGATCGGATCCGGAGAAGTGGATCTTATTCTTTTATATCCCTGCTGTATTGTTTGTTGTGATACCAGTGATTCCTTTAGTGCTGTGTTGTAATGAGCTGGAATTGGTAATATGGTTGATTGAGCGGGGGGTAGAAAGTAAGAGTTCTGAGATAGAGTTGACGAGTTTAGTGGAGGAAAATTATGACTCGTTATATTTTGATTAGTTATAGTTGTTTGGTTAGACGCCGATGATGCGGGTCTTGAGGCTACTAAATCAGAATATTTTGTTTCTGGAATTTGGAGACTGGCGTCTCTTAATGACCAATTTGTGTTTGTCATGATATTTTTTATCTCCTTCTGTCTAGTAAATTCCCTACATTCTTTCAAGTTATTTGCATAGTGATTTCCTTTGCATGTCAAGCATTTCACCTCAGTTTCTGTGCAAGTATCAACCGAGTGATTTTCTCCGCACTTAACGCATTTTTGCTTACTTTTACATTGACGCCCTATATGTCCGTATCGATAACAATTATTACATAATACTACTTTTTGTTGATACGCTTCTACTTCATACAATACTTTGTCTATTACAATATATTTTGGCAGGTTTTGACATTTGAAGGAAATCATTATGGTACTGGTTGGTTTAAATATTGTTTCCCCATATTGAGTTTTAATTCTTCTGTTCATTCTTTTTACGAAATCAACTTCAAATTTGATATAATGGTCAAAGGCTGCAATTCTTTTTTCAAGGTATTCTTCTGTTAGATCCAAATCTATTTGTTTCACTATACCTTGCCTAAAGATCATGAATTCAGGTACGTACGCGGTCAAGTCATATTTTTTCAAAGCTGATGAATTTAATATGATATTTGAGCTAGCGTAATCTCTCATAATGATCCCAATTCTGTTTTTACCAATCGACTGTATCTGTTTGATTTTTTTATCTATATCTCCGTGTTCATTGAGAATTATTTCCCCTATTTTCATTGCATTAAGTTTGCCTTCAAAATCTGGTCTATTATTTTCAATATAAATGTGAAATGGCCCGATATCAGTTTGTTAATATTAATAAACTGTACGAACCTGTTTTTGTCCGGTTTCTTGTAGGACTTGAATGTTTTCGAGACTGGATGAGGGATTGTTATTGTTTGTACTTACCGATTCATTACTATTATTTTTTAAATTACTTTTTGCTTTTTCCATGTTTTTACATAGACAGTTTACATCCATTATTAAGTTTAAAGGGTTAATGGTAGGTTGCGGTGGTATAATTCTGTTGTCCTGGTCGATATCAGGGGGGTCGCCCCCGCTATCCACGTCCATTTTTAAATAAACAAAACTAGTGTTTTAACTCACTATAATTAATTAATATAATTAATAACTAAAACTTCTTCGATTTTATCATACACAGCGAGACCGGTATTAATAGGAAGCTATTCGTACGGGAGCTAAGCATGAACTGATAATTATATTTAGAAAAGGGACTTTTTATTATTAACAATATGATTAAACGTTAATTCTTGGATGTGATTGTTTCCTTTTATCCAGTGACGTTGGTATTGTCAGTGACCTTTGTAATTTCAATTTCACTTGGTAAAATAGGTACCTTACTCCATTTGTACGTTTATGACAGATGTCTCCTCTCCTCTTACCGATTCCCCGTAGCTTCAGATAAACTTGCCAAACTATAAGTATACCAATGGTTTCTAAATATAAAAGAATGTGTGATAAATGATAATAATTATAATACAATATAAAATAGAGTTTAACAACAAATATAAACACACCCTGAATAGGATATACAATGTATACCCTTTGGTAGGATAGTGCATCTTTCTTTTCTATATGCAATAAATAACCGTGTATGGGTAGTATGATCGGGTCTTAGTACTCCATACTTCATAAAAATTGGGAAAATTTTGATAAAAATCCTCCCACGTGAACCACAAACTGTCGATGCATATGTGTCTTTGTAATCGGGACAGTTATAACAAGGTGTGTTACAAATTCCTGAATATCTTCAATTTTCATTTCACATAACTTCATTCGGCAACTTGCCTCAGCGATGCTCACAATATGTATCACCTGAAGCAAATGAGTTGTTATGTAATAGTAGGTTTGAAAAAATCACAATTAAGTACCTTCGTTCATAAAAATTCCTCATCTAGTGCCGTGACAAGGAATTTTACAAACTCATTCTTGGAGAATTGCTTTTATCTCTTAGCTTTGTATCCCAGACTTCCTTTTTAAATATGCCACCAGTTTTGAATACTTGCTTATGTCGACATTATTTCAATACTTATAGTAAATCTGAGCACTGAGTGATAGCTCCATAAAAAGGATAATTTAACGTCCTCAAATTTATCTACAAAATAGGCAAGCATCACATCTTCACCAATGGCTCTAATTTCCTTCAACGAACACCAGTCCATGGAGAGCCCATATTTCTCCCAATATCATGATTTATTCGGCAATGTATAAATAATGCTGCTTCAGCAACTTCCTCAGGAATTCCATTCCTGCTACTGACTTCTATTTGAAGGACGTAAAATACACTTTCACCAGATTGTTCCAAAATGATTATCGTTTATTCCGTTGTCAAGTTTAACATCTGTTATAAAAGCCAAATATCGAATTTCTATAATTGATTCACCTACTAACTTGATATTGATGCATTGTTAATAACGACTTACGAGACCTTACTCGTTCTGTAAGACCGCTCTCAGACGAGACACTCAGTGGCCGGCCACTAGTGTCTGAAAAGAATCGCGCGGCTAAAAATACATTGAATAAATAGACGCATTCACACGAGACACAGATAAGGAATACGTGTCCGGCCACTGGATCGAAGTGTCTCTGCCTCACTAGTGTCCAGACACTGTGTCTGTTTACGGGCCAGTCGTGATACATGAACTTCAATTAGTACGTTCAAACGGGATACGCGTTTCCAAGTGTTTACCCCAATGGTTGGATAACCAATTAATATTTAAAAATATATTTGTGTTGAATTGAATCAGATACACGTGTACGATTAGTGTTTCGTGTAAAAGGTTCTTTTTTACAGTACACTTTTAGTGTCTTGAATTTTGATTCTAGTGGCTGGCCACAAATATTCTCGTCTGAAAGCGCTCTAAAACATCCCGCACATGCGGTGAAGACGTGCCTACTTTACTTGTATTGTTATTATTATCGTTCGATTCAAATCCGATTCTGCATGCTTTTTGGATTATTGTGTATAGTTCACGATACATTAATACTGAAAAACAAATAAAACTAATTGGGAATGTAGAAGTCTCCCAGCATGATGAAGTAACTATTTATGTAATGGGTTTAATTTGTTCTGACATAAAATTTAGTACTTAATCCTGAATGATGTAGAATGACAGTTTGCAGCCATATAAATTACCTGTGGGGGCGAAATGTCATAGGAACTCAATCATATCAACTGCTTAAACCACACTAGAAATTGTTTGATAACAGTTGCTCACTTATGACACGGTGTTAGGCACTGATTGATTCGAAGTATCAAGAAGATTTGAACCGATCTAATAACACATTCACTTTGCCAAAGAGGAAAAAAAACATGGTAATTCTTAACCAGGATAATAACTTTAACGATAGTGTTAAACTCGTGGAAGGTATGCTATAGTATAATATTTCAACATACAAAATGAAAAATCAGATTTTTTAATGAAGAATTACAATGAAATTCGAACATGACGGAGTTCAAGGATGATACTAGTCTCATATTCATGATTATTTTCAGACAATTGAACATGTAATTGTAGACTATGTGAAAGTCTCCTTCGTTGTAGATAACATTTGTAGCTTTAGGTATTACACATCGATTGGCAAATGATACAATCAACAGAATTTGTTCCCTCAAATCGTTATTTCTAACCAAAAATTGAATATTCACCCAGATATTGAAGAATTACCACAAACAACGCTACGTTAAAAATTCCAAATGTTTTGATTTCAAATTTATTTTGATACTGAGGATTTAATTGCTTTCTCTTTTCGAAACTTGATCCTTTATATACGTATCGTGTTTTCTTCACAATTTATTAACATGTTGACTGGACTGCAGTCCCTAATTGGCATGTTTCAATTATCTCTGACCTGTTGCTTATTGTATGTACACCGTCTTATTTATTGTTTTATTTCAGTTGGTGTAGGTATCATAATTGAATATTAACGGTCAGTATAGGTTATTACAAAAATGAATAACTTTAATGGACACTTAGTTAGCTATGCCGATGACACTGCCATCATATTTATTGTTAAAAATTGGGAGAATGTTGAAACAAAATATATCACTTTCAGTCCTACAACTGTCAATCAACCAACTAAGCTTACTATACAATTACATGAACCTCGATGTGTATCAGATGAAAATTTTAATTGTTCAAAAATAGATAAAATCTCCTCTATAAAATACCTGGGTGTTTAATGCACATTCCACACCTTAAGGGATATTCTCTCCGAAAAAAATTTGAAAATAATTTATAACTCGCTTGCAGAATCGGTTTTAGGATATTGCATTATTGCATGGGGTGGGACTTTTAATACAAAACTTAAGATTTCACTTACTTAGAATTATATTTAAAAAAGCAAGGCTATACTCAAGAAAAAAGCTATATGAGGGAACTGAAATATTTAGTATCAAGAAACTTTATATCTATAGCTGCATTCTAAACGGATATAAAAATTCCAACAGATTCAACTACAAAGACAACAAATTAACACCATTAACACAATTAGCAAATATGGATCTACATGTCCCGTAGGTACTTTAAAAAAACTGTAACTCAAAGATCGTTTTTTTTCTTCGGTCCAAAATTGTATAACCTAATCCCAATTGGTATTTAAATAGAACCCTGACTATTCAAATTCGAAAAATATATAAGATACTATATAACTACTCGCTTAAAATGGTTTATGGATATAATGTCTTACATGGCGTTATCAATAAATCGATAAATTATAGCATCAATGTTTCTATGTAAGACAATAATTAATTATTCTCTGTTGAGTGTTATGCTTTCTCTGCTTCACCTTACAGCAAAAAAACTAAAGTTGGAAACACCAACCTTTTATTACCCATACAATGAATAAGATATCTTAAAACAGTCCAGTGCAAAACAGACAAATTTTTGTCTAGGCACGGGCTGAGTTGGAGGATATTTAATGAAGTAAATTGTAGAATTACTGTATTTAAATGTTCATAATGAATGGATATATATATATATATATATATATATATATATATATATATATATATATATTTGTGGTTATGGTTGTGTTTGTCCTGCAAGGGGTTCGAATTTATGGACAAAGAAATTGGAAATGTAGATGGTGGACCATTTTCAACATCTGATACTAATAACAATGGATATAATGATTCGAACGACATACTTCTCAAAATTTAACAGCATAGTTTGTAGACGGTTTATCAGAAATCATTTTAACTATTAGTAAACAATTTGTTCTTCGAACTGACTACTTTTCTGTAGAACATTACCACGTGATAATCTAATAAGATGTCGTCTGTACTTACCCGTAACTATTTAGTCAAGTGCGTTTTTTCGCGCACTTGACTATTTTTACGACTATTTTTAAATGTCGACTTCCCGAAAGCACGACTAAAAAAATTATTGGAACATGGATTATGCTCCAGTTCAGGGACCTAATAATCTTCGGTTGAGCTATATACTCGTGAGAAGTAGAAATAAATTTTCCCTACCAGCATATACTTTTTCACAAGAATTTAGGTTCTAAGAACTGCACAGCATTTTGTCAAATATTGAAATGATAGAAGGCAACTATGATCCCATTCATTTGTTTTTAGTTATTTGTATTCAATTTTTCTACGCACGTCCTAGAGACTGCTTCTGAGTGCGAACAATTTCACTTTCCGCACTAGCTATTATATATTATAATAAATGTGGGAATAACAATTCTAATCACATGACGGCTTTTCACATACTTTCAACTTATTCAACCGCCGTGTAATAAACCTATTAATATTTTCAGGTATTAAGAACAATAGACCTCATTCAAATAACATGTTTAATAAAAAGCAGCAGAGTTACTAAAATAGTAAGCATATAGGTTACATTTCTCATGTGGTTGTTTAAATAATATGAATTTTGACATTCCACGCTTTATAGCTTCTCTATGAGAATCAATTCAAACCTTATATAATCCGACGTCCATTTAGAAAATCTGCGTAACCCTGCTCATCACTCAGACGCTGGCGTCCATGGTTGCAAGAATTAGCATCTTTTTTGTGGGATAGATTGAATGTTATTCCAGTTACGATACAAAATAATACCCTTATGGAGTAATTATTGATTTCAAGGGAATGTCAAATGTTATAATAATCAGAAGAGGAATCCAAAAAAGTAGTGTCTGGTCATCTAGCAACAAATGGGGAATGTTTTCAAGAGTAGCCATGTGTAAAATGTTGACTGATGGAAATCAGATAGTTTGAGTGTGATAAAAGCTTAAGTGAAAATATTTGAGTTATTTTCAAATGTATCGCGTCGTGAAGCCCATATACATACTTAACAAGATCACGTCATAGGAGTTTGGAACATTCCAATAATAATTAGTATTATAATTCAACAGAACATGGAAAATCATCTGTCTATAACTTGAAAAAATTATCATGAGCAAAGTACTGAGCTTTTTTCAACTTTCATGACGTGATATTGTTAAGTATATATATGGGAAGGGCTCCACGACGCGAAATTTTATTGAGACAATAAACTATCTGATCTCCGCCATTCAACATTCTCCACATGGCTACTCTTTAAAACATTTCCATTATCCAATAATTACTCCATATGGGTATCATTTTGTATGGTAACTGGAATAACATTCAATATATCTCACGAAGTAGATGCTTATTTTCACCACCATGGACGCTAGCGTCTGATGAACAAGATCACGCAGGTTCTCTCAATGGGCGTCGGATCATATAAGTTTTAAATTGATTCTCATAAAGAAGCTATGAAGCGTGGAATATCAAAATTCATATTTTTCAAACAACCGCATGGGAAATGTAACCTAGATGCTTACTATTTTGGTAACTAAGTTGCTTTTTATTGAACATCATGTGATTTGGACAAAATTAATTGCTCTGAATATCTTGAAATATTAAAAAAGGGCAGGGAAGCAGAAAGGGCAGCAGAAGCAAGTTCTCAAGTATTTCAAGCTGGAAAAATAAGCTGGTAATTATCAATTTCATAGCCTTTTCGAATTTGGCTGAATACGATCCTGATAATTTCATTCATCAAATTCAAGGTTAGCGATATGTCAAAATAGCAAATAAAATATACGACATACCCGAAGCCCAGATATACGTCACAAGCTATGACCCACACCAAGAAGGCTATTGAATGTACTTTAGCTCTAAAAAGCAATTTTTTGGACTATTTCAGTGGAACACCTTTATTCATTTTCTCAGATGGCGGTCTCTGGCTAGCTTGGAAACTTGAAAATAATTTCTAGGATCCTGTCTTGGCAATTTCAATCATAAGAGTCTTTGCAACGAATAGTTTCCGAGATAGAGCGAATTCCGTGCAGAACTGGCCACCCACATATGTTTTATTTCTGTCCCATTTCAATTTTTGGAGTAACCAACCACATTATTTAAACAATCACTTGTTGATTTGGTTTTTCTATTCATTCCAACGTTATGAAATATTGCGAATACCAACATTCACAAGGTACATACAGAGTTCGGTAAAAGTCCGGGACCGGACAAATATCGAGGAAAATATAATTTTAGTGAAAAATCTTTCTATACCACAAATTTCACTCCAGCTTAAACTATAATTTGGAAATATTTAGAAATATACAGGGTGTTCCAATAAAGGGTGGCGTATCAAAGTTATATTTTTTCTCATGGAACACCCTACATTTTATTGCATTTTCTGATTGCCCCCAAAAAATATAGTGCTCCCTTATAATGATTCCTTATACCCTAATACATCTTGATAGTTCAGAATTCCCAGTTTCATTATTAGGTCATTCAATGCGCAGTATCAGGCTTATTTCGAATGGAACACCCTGTATTTTAATGATTCATTTCATTGAAAAAAATGTCCTCTTTCGAATGGTTTAGGGGTGTCCTATACCTAGGTATCATACTTTTCGTGCAATTTACAATTTTCTGAAATTGTATTCTAAATCGATTTTAAAACAATTAAATTAAATTTTCAAAGTGACCACCCTTCACTCATTGACAATAACCGAGGCGATTTTGAAATACTCCTACAACATTTTTTGGGAACTCAGGGATTATTTTGTTAATTTTTGCCATTATCCTTACCTTCAAATCAGCATTACTGTCTGGTCTATTGAAATATACTTTAGATTTCAAATAACCCTATAAGAAGTAGTCTAGAGGAGTCAAAATGGTTAATCTAGCCGGCCAATCGATCGATCAACGTATTCCAATCCACCTATTGGAAAAAATAATTTCATACTGTACGTGCAAAATGCAGTGGGGCTCCGCCTTGTTGATGGTAAATATATTGATCTATATCATTTGGATGATTAACATCAGGAAAAGTCTTTGTAATGTAGGTACTGAAGAGGTAATCAGAAAATCTAGATCATCTCCACCCACCATCAGCTGTGCCCTCAAAAAATTAAAGCCAATAGTTTTATTGTTAATGATAGCAGCCCAAACGTTCACTTTCTTAAGATATTGACCGTGAGCCTCTCACATCCAGTGAGAATTTTCTCTGCTCCAATATGTACAGTTCTGTTTGTTAATCGTTTCGTTTAAATGAAACGTCGCTCCACCAGGAAAAAATATTTTGTTCATGAGCTGCAAATATGCATCCATTCTGTCCATCATCAATCCACAAAAGTATTTCCTTCTATCAGGATCATCTTCATTCAACTCCTGAACCAACTGAACTTTGTAAGGGTGGTATTATCGGCGGCAAGTTCCCGAGTTGTCTTATGCGGATTTTCCTCAATCTCTAGAAGTTCATCTAACTTTTTTCATCAGTGAATTGAACATTTCTACCTAGGTGTTGGCCAGGGTATTTATTATTAAAAAATTTCA
>CAJUYG010005923.1:0-12978 GCA_910591675.1 Galerucella calmariensis
GGATGACGTCCATGTCGAGGTTCGGGGGCACCAGGTGTCCGGGGGAGTTCGTCGATGCCATATTTAAATTCAGCCACCCAAAAAACCACCGGGCGCGGAGTTATTTTCGTTCCCCTCGTGATTTATTGGAGAGTCCCACGGAGACGAGGTTCATCGGCGTTCCTGAGCCCCAGGTGTCCGGGGGGCTAATTTCAACATCATAATCGTGATCAGCGACGTCGAAAACCCCCGTGTACCCGATTTGAGTCAGTTCTGACTCTTATTTACAGAGTTTTTACATTCTCCAACAGGCCTCCCCAAAGATGCATTTTTGGCATGCATTTTTGACTGCAGCGATGCAAGTGGTCTGTGGCTAATAAGCCGTTGGGAGTAGCTGTATTATATGAAAAAAAATAGTAAAGATGAAATCAAAGTTTACCCAATTCCTCTAGCTATATTTCATGGTAGTGACTACACAAAAATTCCCGTGATAATCTATAAACAACAAACCCGTATTTAGCACGTCTTTTTGCATCGTTATTCGTGAGAGTAATGCAGTTACATAAATGTGGTTCTTCAAGAATATGAAGAGAATCTGTAGTGATAGCTTGAGGCAGTAGAAGCAGTGAATAAATCTCCGACAAGCGTATGACTGTATGGTAACGTCGAAAAATTGTAATTCGAATATTTGTTGGAAATGTACAGGTGGTGAAAGGTGAAATTTCTTATGAAAAAATGGAGATTTACATGGAGAAAAACAGTTTTTGGTTTTGTTTTTATATGAAAATAAGATGGTATTGAAGTTTCCGGTGGTCGGTAGCATATCCACTGCCGTTTTGGATGAGTCGCTTTTGCAGTAGCGAAACTAATAGTTCAAAGAAGAATGTAGGTTAAAACCAAAATGTCACGAATAGTTTATTATGACTTTATAATGCTCTTTTAACTTAATTATTATGATTTCTACAAAGTACCATCACCCATGGCGTACGCTGGAAATTGTCTCGGGAGGACAGCAACATTTTTTATACATTTGAGAGTTTTGTTTTTAAATCTAGTGTGACGTGTAGGTAAAGTGTGGTGTGTAGAACTGTACATGATGTGGTGTGTAGTACGTGTAGAGAATGTGAAGTTACTTACCTTTTCTCTACTTCCTTTTTTCTGCGTGAAATAAAAATCAAAAGTAACATGGAGTTTTAAGAATTTTTTGAGAATGAAAATGAGAAAAACTATAAATACATAGGTACTGAATTTGTTGCAGGTTTTCCCTCTACCTTATTCCATCCGACAGTGGATCTACGATGATATAAAGGTTAGTGGTTTAGATGTAAAAATAACTTTGCAAATAAAATGAACTGAACTTTTTAATTTTTTTTTTCAAATAATTTACCTGTAAGCTGAATCTACGATGTTGAGCTTTCCTCCCTCCGCGCCTTTTCGATATGTGCGGATTATCCCTGCATAAGGTTTTACTCTTGAAAATCTCTAATTGGAGATAGAGTCTTTTCAATTCGGCTCTAATATCATCGGGGCTCATATCCGCAAGGGTTACTTCACCCACTTCCACATCGCTATTGTTACTAGTCAAAGGACCGTGGGCATTTACGTCCTGAAAATAATAAAAACCGATCAATTCTATCACGAAGGAATTCAAAAATGTTCACGTGTGAGTATGTCGTCGAAAAAAATCTGTTTCGAAACAAATTAGATACAAGATTGGGGATTAGTGTACCCTTCTCGTCTGAGATCTCAGTTTTGTGGCTTTACGACACAATGGATCCCATTAAGAAGCTTCAAGTGCTTAACGCTCGATATAGATAAGGCGATGAATACCCACTATTTCTCGACGTAAAGAATATATCTGTTTTATTTTTACGATCCTTGTTCGTCTGGAGCAAGTATTATTTGGTGATCATGAATAATTTAAAAGGTTAAAGCCTTTAAAAAGACTTCGTCATTCTCGATGTATTTGAAATTCCTACGTATTTTATCTATTACGAGGGTGTATAGCTGTAAAGTCAACGTCTTCTAGCCAACTGAGAAGCTTAATTTGTTTATTAGTAGTTTTTCTATTGTTAACCTAAATAACCTAAATAATGGACAAATTCAAATGTTTTGAGAATTCAGGGATAGTAAATCCTGTTGCAAACTATGAATGCGACCTTTCTAGAAAGGTTCTTTCGCTGGTAATATTCAGACTGTTCCCGAAGCGTATAAGGCAATACAATGGTTTATTCACGAATGTTCTCGAATTATAAAGTATACGCAGAGGTGGTATATTCAAGAAGGTTCTGGAGTGGCGAAGGACTATATATACGCGGGTTTTTGAGTGAGTCGGGGAGTTGATCAGTTTACAGTGAATCGGTAAACAGTTTCAGTATACAGTGAGTGAACAGTGAATATAAATAGTGTTGAAGATAAATTAGGACAATTATCATACCGAGTGTATATAAATTAGTAGACATTAAGTAGTGTGTATATAAATTTAGTTTATTATAGAGTGCAAGTGTTTCTTCAATGAATCAATAGTAATTAGCCATAGTAAGCGTATAATTTTATCCCACGGTAAAAACAGTTCAAATAAATAAGAAAAACATTACAATACATACCCATCTTTAACAGCGAAAACAGACAGTGTACTTATCAGTTTAGCGGACGAGGTAAACGCTTCTAGTGGTATGTTTGTGAACGCTGTGGTGTGGAGTGTGAAGTTTTTTAAAATTTTTGGTTCCGTAAATTCGTTGGTCATTATAAACTAAAGAAACGATGGTATTTTATTTCTGTGTGTTCAAAAAACAATAAAGAAGCTCATAGGGACTGTTTTCCCAATAAAAATCCTTTGGTACGTAGTATTTTAGCTTTTAAATTGTTTATAATGACAATTTTTTTAAATTTTTGTTTCAAATTTGGCTAGTAGTGGAAAAAATTGTATATACAGCTCGGTGGTGGAAAGGTAAAGACATTTATAAGCCTCGCACCTTATTCCGCTCGGTCAAAACCCCGATTTCGGACCCCTGGAATTGAAATGGTGGATGAAAACGTGATTGTACGCCCCTGGGAACAGGTAGCAGCATTCGGACCTGAAAATTTAGGAATATGCTTTTTTCGATAGTACAAATCGATGTACCAATTTTGAGCCCGATCTGAGAAGGTGACGTGGGATCGACTGCTGAGTTGGCGTGGAATGCCCCTCCTTCGATTTCCACCCCCCAAAAAGAACGGAAACGTATCCAAAATTTATCCATTTCAATACTTCCCTGAATCTAGATTTGAGTTTTCAAAAACCGTAAATATACACGGTGAAATTTTTCCAAAATACAACTCAGCTTTCAAAAAGTTATAACATCAATATTTCCCATACGAGATAACTGTACATACAGCTTCTTATGACCCACACTGTATTCACAATATTAAACAACAAAATAAACTTTGAAATTTTTCAATTCCGCTTATCCGTACAACTGCGCCAGTTTGTCAAACATTTTACGATTCCTCGCATATTTCGGAAATAAATTTTCCATCTCTTTACACATTCTTTCCGCAAAACCACTTATCTACGGTGTTATTATTCAATGACGCCTTAGAATGCTTTGTGTAGACTGTCGAGGAAAAGTATGTGCAAGCCATAAGCAAAGAAAAACGTTCAATTCAACAGGGTATTTTTTCAACTCACCTTAAAAGCATCTACGGGAAGTCTGCAAGAATATTCTTGCGCCAAGTTTCTAACTTGTTTTTGCTGGTACCAGAATTTCGGGACGAATATTAGTAGAAGTGCCATGGTTTGGGACATTTGGGTTCTTACACAGTAGATTATTAATATTAGATCTGGATGAAGTCCTGGCAGGATAAGGATACGTGCTACGTAGAACAATGTACTAGTGGCTAATTCTAAACTTATTGCTACGCAAAGAAAGGTTCTTTCCTGGAAATAAAATAAAAATAAATTACTTGTTCTTTTTTTTATGAATTTAGTCATCAATAAAATGTATGCCTTACAAGTTTTTATCAGAACGCAAGAAAGATATTAAAAAAATGTCTGAGATCATCAAGACCTCATAAGGTTCAATTATAAAAAAAATTGGAATAAATAATTTTTTGAAAAATTTGAACAAATTAATGAAATAGTCTCAAAATCTTGTGGAAAAAAACTTTGACCGCTTTTTTGAATATTTTTGTCAAGTACGAACGAGCTGCAAGTCACATGGAATGATAGCTAGGGGTCTTCCCATTGCGATGAACTTTGAATCATCGGAAAATGTCAATTTTTTGCCGAGTTATGGAACAATTCGTCCGCCCCCTGCATAGACAGCAGAATTTCTAAAGGCAGAGCAGCAGCGGAAATGAGGAGAATTTTAGGTCTCTTAACTCGATAACTATAAAATTTTCGAAAAAAATGATGGGTTCCATTTCTGTAGATAATAAGACGATCTTCATTTTTTATTGGAAGAAAAATTCTCTAAAACGCCAAATATTAGCGAGAAATCCGTTTTCCAGGGTTTGAGGGGGCCATTTTCCCCCCTTCCGTAAACCCAATCGCGTTAAGTTTTTTCTCCTTTAAAAACACCTTCCATGACCTACAAATTTAGCCCAAAGTGAAGTCTTTAGCGACTTTTCAGGAGCTTTCGATATTTTCAGGAGCCTCCATCAAGCAACTTTTGTTTTCCAGCCTTACAAATTTTTAAAGCAAATACGTTTTCACACTCCAGGTTCATCAATTGACCAAATTAATTAATAATAAAAGAGTAACCAAACTTATTTTTAATGACCAATGTACTAATCTACCCTAAAACCATACTCTTGTAAAGTGTATTGTCCATTTAGATAGTAAGTATGAGGAAGAACAGTTTTACTGATCAGTAGTCCTTTTGACCAAAATTATACTATACTTATTGTAATAATTATTATTTTTTGTTTATCTTGGTCAATAAATCTATTATTATTATTATTATTTACGAGGAAATTTATAAATTCAATATTACCCGCCTCTGTTTTCCAACGCCATCCTTCTATAGTATTGTATCTACCTTTGTCACAGAATAATCGTTTAGCATTCAATACGTAATGTTCGATACTTACTTCTTTCTTTGTGTATTTGTCGGATTCTAATAAACGAAAAAGGTATTTGTAAAGTGGAAGCCATAATGATGATGGAAAAAAATAGTCGTTCGGGTTTTTTGTTGGAAGGAATGGTCTTTGCGATAGGGGAATGAAAGAAAATGAAAGTTTTTTATTGCATTGGTTAGCGTATAATTGAGGAAATATTTGAATACTTGTGGAAGAATAGAAAATTGACAAACAAGGAGTGGATGACCTGGTGGGTGAAGCATTATAAAGATCTTTATGGCTCTAATGCCGAAATCTGGCAGGAAGAAACTGGGGTTGTGACCCAAAAAACCCAAGCTGGATGTACACTGCCATAGTGAGACCAATCATCAATTATGGAGCCATTGCGTGGAGTAGTAGAACTAGTCTATTGAGGACGAGAGAAAACCTCTCCAAAATTCAAAGACTAGCCTGTATATGCATGACAGGAGCAATGAGAACATGCCCAACGGAAGTCATGAGGTGATTATTTTCCAATAAAAATTTTTGTAACCCTCACAATTCCGACATTCTACACACATTCCAACTACTTCCTGTGGAATTACCATTGAATCTCCCTTTTTTATTAGGGTTACGCCCTTGATACGTGCAAATTTGCCGAAGGTGCAGCGTACATCTCTAATGCCCTACCTCTATCGCCCTTTATCAAATTGTCCTGACCTAGTTGCCACCATTCAGTTGTCGTTCAAGCTATAATTGTCAGCACATGTGAATATATACCTTTAAAGGGTTTTGCTAAACATATGCATGATCGAATGCACAGAATTTTACTCGATTTGGATGGAATTTTAAATAGACCAGACGATAGGGAGAACAACTACAAGTAATTAGCAATACGGCTGATTTTCTTTTCCATAAGTACCTTAAAGTATGTAGATTAATATAAAAAGTTTAACAGTCCATCGATTTCCCAAATTAGAAGAAAAAATCAAAAAACTTCTTTTTCGAAATTTTTTAATATTTTGCGCTGGGAGAAAGGTAAAGAAAAATAAAAAATACCACCATGTAGAGGGAGTGTTTTTCAACAAAAAAGGTTTCTTGCGATTCTTTCGTCCAAGCAATTATTTGTCCGGAAAAAATTCGGTAAACTAAGTATGTACTTGTACATTTACAAGTACATTTAGTCCAGTAACTGAAGGCCTGATTATAGGCAAACCTATCAATATATTTGTACAATAATTTTTTTTGGCTTGACTTGTAGGTCTTGACAGGTACTTAAAAGGGAGAGAAAGTTCTCCAAGATTGCCCCTTGGCTAAGGGCCCAAAATGGCCCCTAGCGCCCCTCAAAAAACGATTTCCCGCCATTATCTCCCGAAATATGCAATTTGGACAATTTTTGTTGCGGTAAAAAGTGAAGATCGTTAAATTATCTACAAAAATAGTCCTTATCATTTTTTCAAGAATTCAATAGTTTTCGAGATAATCGCATCCAAACGTCCCCTCGCTTACGCGGCTGCACTACCTCTAGAAATGCTACCGTCTATAAAATTAACTTGTAAACCGGCGGACAAATTCTTCCAGAACTCGGTCAAAAATTAATATTTTTTGATGATTTAAAGTTCATTGTAATGGGAATATCCGTAGGTATCAATATGTGTACCTTAAACCCCGTTCTCGCCCGTCAAGGATATTGCAAAAAGTGGCCAATGTTATTTTTCCCCAATATTTTGGCCTATTCCATTAAATCATTGACATTTTATTTGTTTTAAATGGTTTATTATCCCTTGTTTTTTCAAATGGGGTCTGGGGAGGTCCTGAATGTTCCTAGAAATTTTTTTTCAGTATCTTTTTGGCGTTTCAATAAAAAGTTTATTTATTTATTTGCATTTTTCAGACGTTTTCGGAGTTCTCACAAATCTTTCAAATTTTCCCGGTCCCAGGAAAATGAGTGCATTGTATTCCGAATAAAAATATTGGTTCAGAGAGTATACATAGTAAGCTTTCAAATGGTGTGCATTTAATAACAAAATAATTGAACATTAGTTCTTTATTTTCGCTTGTTTACAAGATTTGTGAGAACTCGTATAGTTTTTGCATCAGGGTACCGTCGATTTGGGAATTTTACGGTATATAACCGTATGAAATTATACTTATACTTATATTTATTATGACAAAAGTTGACAGAACTAATAATTAACATTTAACATTACCATAGCAACCTATTCTACTCATTTGTTTTTAGCTGACTTCGTTTTTAATAAAGTGGAAACATTAAATGTTATATCTTTGTTTTTTGTCAATAACTCTGTAACCATGGACATAACGCAATTTTTTTATTCTTACGTTTTAATTCTTTTTAGCCCCCCGATTCATATTCTGAAAGGACGGGCGTCAATTTTGAGACACCCTGTATAGTGAAAATGTATAAAAGATGATTCATATATAATTTTAAGATATAATTTTTTTCATACCTTTTTCCAATAAAAATATGTAAAAATTAATTTATCAACTTTTATTTATTATTTACAACCTTAACTCTCACCAAAGATCGAAAAAAAATTTTGATTGATTATTTATAGGAGACCGTTTTTATTGCAAAACACTTCCCCTACACGGTGGTATTCTTTATTATTCTCCACCTTCCTCCCAGCGTGAAATATTGAAGATTTCGAAAAAAAAAGTTTTTTTTTCTAATTTGGGAAATCGATAGACAGGTAAACTTTTTCTTATATTAATCTACATACTTCAAGGTGCTTTAAAAAAAATTCAGCCATATTGCTAATTACTTCTACTTTTGGTCTACAATTACCCATACCGACTGGCCTAAAAGTGGAGTGGCATTTTATTTTCAATATAAATTGACAATATTAGCTAACCTAACCTTTAATCAATTTTTGTTAATCCTAAAGTCTAATTAAACTTCGAAAATGAGTTTTGTCAAGAAATTTTCGAGAGAGTTATTACAAAGTTTGATGAGTTGTTCAATAATTGGACTAAAAAGCAGTACAGTGGAAATTTTTAGAGGACAACTAATTAACAGTAATGAAAAACAGCGAGTTTCAATATCCCAATTCAATTCCAACTAAATCGTTACATAAAATGAAAAAATTCTTTTACTTTATTTCAATGAATAATTTTGTTTCAAAATTTTAACAAGCAGACAAATAGACCAGAGTAAAACGAATTGGAGACAAAAATTTAAAAAGTTTTTTCAAGTACTTTGTCGAGTAGTGAAATAATGGTTGGAAGTATGGAGAAAAATGTTTAATTTAAAAATGAATGCGAGATTTTTTCCAATTTCGTTTAGTTGATGTGAAGAAAAGGTTTTTAATTCCATTTTAAATATTTTAATTGGTTTTATAGCGTTGGTTGTTGAAAATATAATGGACGAGATTTAATGAGTATCATTGTAACATGAATATAAAGTTTTTACGTAAAATTTATTGTAGAAACACTGAAATTCACCCACGCTCATAGTAGTTAGGGAGGCGAATAGGGGATTTTTCTGGAATACTCGAGCAGTTGAAGATATGAGAGATACCTTAGACCTAATAGAACAACTTTGGAAAGTATTAACTCTACAGGGTGATTCATAAGTAATGTCTGTTCTAATGCTGTCTTCGTTTTATTAACTGGCGTACAATAAATGTGTTTTATTACGTTTTAACCAGACTAGCTTTTCTTTTCGAAATTACTTTACCTTTCGATTTTGATAGGTCTCGACGGCTTTCGAGAATGCCGCCATTTAGCGACCTGGCCTCCCTAACTATTTGATTATACTTTGAAATTCATGCCGACTTGGCCTAATTAAAAAAAATCCCAGATACTGATTGGGGGAATTAACTCGAAAATTTCAAAAAGTACAAGAAAATATAGGAAATAATACAAAAAAGACAACGATTAAAATCAGAAATATGAAAAGCATGTGCCTTTACTAATTAACATTTTATCAGTTTCGGTGGAAACTAGCACAAAAGGAAAGTTATTTATTGATTTCTTATTTTTGAAAATCCCTGTATACTTTTCTAATATCAATTAAAAATTTTAATTACTATTTACACATGGGATAATGTTTCTACATATTGGAGAAGTTGCTTCTGCTCCAAACCGTGTAATTAGGAAAGTTTTGGATGTCCAAACTGTTTATGTCACATTAATAGACTCGAAATATTTCAGCGGACCATTTCAACAGTAGGTATTAAAAGTTTACAAACAACAAAAGTGGCACGAAACATTCTCAATTTAAGGAAAACGTCCCATAATTAGTTTCCTGAACGTATTTGTACCGAAAATTAGAGAAAATACAACATTAAAGATCTAATTTTCTTTAAAGGCACGTTAAATTTGAATTTTATTTTTAAGTTAAGGCTTCCTTGGAAGTTTTTTTGTAATAATTGTATATACTTTAGAACCGCTTATGGAAAACCACGTTCGTCTTATCATCTACAAACTGCTCTTCATTCTCGCGTGATAATGTATTTTATGTGAGAGTTTACAGGAAAAAGTGTTTATAACGAATTAAAAAAGATTGTGGAAAATGTGTGAGAAGTAATATCATTTTGTAGATGATTTACCCTGAAAAATTTGTCAATTTGGGACATTCTGTACAGTACTCATCTTCATATGATATTCCAGGTTTTATTTTGCTAAAATATTAACGAATGTCGAGATAAACATCGGATAGAACAAGCAAATATGCGCATTCACCAAATATTAGAAATTTTCCTCCCGTGCTCGCCAAATTTTTAAAAAAGATTTAAAATTCGTAAAATCTATAGATTGATTTTTGGATTTTCAGTCTTCACTATTGAATATAAATTTGAAACGAAAATTAATTCCACACAAATTTTTTTATTTATATGACATCAAATTAAAGTAGGAAAATTTCATAATTATTATAGGTAGAACAAATCTGTGGTAAGAAGCCACAACTTGATAAGTCTACTTTTTATCAAAATTAAGGTATCAACACCACTGTGTTCGTCTCGTCGAGATCTACAAGATGGTATAACTTGATAATTCGAATTCCTAAGAATAACGGTCATAGAAGGGATGCCCAAACCTGATATGTTTAAAGTGGATATTACAGACGAGGTAAAAACTTGATAAGTTGACGTAACAATGTATGCCTCTAATTAAATGGTTTTAAAAAAGATGTCAACACTTGATATGTCGATTCATCTAATTCTTCCACTTTCAAGAACAGCTAATTTTCATAGATTTTAAAGAAGACATAACTTGATATGTTGACATATCAAATTGTACCTTCCTTAAAAATATCCTCTATTCTGTAATTGTATCAATGCGGAATCTGTTATGTGAACATATCAAGTTTTCGCGTCTGAGAAAAGATGACTGCACTACAGTGATGTCAAGCTGTGTTATCAAGTTTTGTCATATTATTTAATATTATTGCTCTTTTTTCTGGCCTAATTCTCTCATCTCTACAAAATATACGTTATATCAGCCAATTTTCTTTCAATCTAAAATCGATAACATAATCTACGCTATTAAGAATTTCCCAGGTTCATAAAGAACTACCGGTAAGCAACTCTCTGAAATATGAAAGTAGTTGAGCCCGGTAAATCTCGCGACCTTCTTAATTTCGCAATAATTTTATATTTATCATAAAACCATATTGCTATAGAACAGTTTTAAAGCGAAAATATTCTTTTCTTTTTCTTTTTTGGAAAACTGAATGAAGCTAAATAAGTTCTGAATTAAATAAATCG
The DNA here is from genome assembly GCA_910591675.1 of Galerucella calmariensis. Classification (NCBI taxonomy): domain Eukaryota; kingdom Metazoa; phylum Arthropoda; class Insecta; order Coleoptera; family Chrysomelidae; genus Galerucella; species Galerucella calmariensis. The sequence continues at coordinate 10,752 of CAJUYG010005923.1, forward strand.
AGGTAAATATTGAAGCAAATAAATGTTGAAAAAAAACTTGTTCTTTCAGTGTGTTCAATGGCAAACATCAAAGGTACGGAAACATTTTATAGTTGGTTGGTAAATCTGTGATTTCATAAAATTTCATCTTCATCTAACGTATTCTTTTAACTTGAAAAATTGAGGCTTAGATAAATTGATGAATGGTAGGCTGTAATTCACTTTCTTTCGGTATCAGTAGAACTTCTCTCTGGAGAGTTAACTTCCACATCGGTAAGGATAAACGGAAAAGTAATAAATAAAAGGACTTTTTTCTCGGTTTAAGATTGGAAATATCGATCGTAATAGCTGAGAAACTTGTTAAATGTTGATCTAATAATAATAAATTTTATGATTGATATGAAGTTTACAATAAAATAACTTTCTAGATAGGACAGCACTTCTAGATAGGCTGATTTTTTTTCATAAGTACCTTGAAGTATGAAGATGAATATAAAAAAAACTTCACCGTACCCATACCCATTACGATACAGATTTTTCATTACGATGCAAATTTTTAATCAATAGAAACCCATAATTTTTCAATCAAGCATGCTGTGCATTTGACGTTTATCCTAGGTTCCTATGTAATTATTTTGGATGTCAAAATCAGTTCGTATTAAATTTTCGTAGATACCAAACTAAACTTCGATAATTTATCAAAATGTCTGATATCAGCAATATAGAAGAATTACCATCGACTCCTCCACATATTCGAAGAAAGCAGATAATGCAGTTCTAAATATTTTGGCCCAAAAATCTAAGAAAGTGTACGAAAAACTTTATCAAATAATCTCAATTTTTTTGAGAAATCGGATTAATTACAATTATTATATGTTGGATATAAATACAAATAAATGTTTATAGTTTTCTTGTATCTATGGCAATACCAATACCCGAGGTAGGTATTAATTACAATTTTGTAGATTTTTTTTATAGAAATACGAATAATTACTGTTACCTATTGTGGTTTATTTAAAATTTATGGTTTTTGATTATTTATTGGGTGTAGAAAAAATAGCGTATGCAACTCATCATTACATAATCGTTGCATAATATACTATTATATTACAGGAGTATCAAATTTTATTTTGAAAAAATAAAGAAGATTTCGCCTTATGACTCAAAAAATCATTGAATCCAAAAATGTATGTAAATTAATTAATTTTGTGATTATATATTCTTGATCTTAGAAGTTTTCCCAACATTTCTACGCAGACCCCATTAAAATCCAGTTTTATCAAAGTTACAGTATTTAATATATAAAGGGTGGCGCAATCTTCTGACTACGGAGAATTACATCGTTGTGGTGATAGATAGAACTTTATAGTTTTGTGTGAGCTAATACAGTTACTGAGAGCACATTTTGAAAATACTTTCGATTCTACAGGGTGTTCCAATACTACGTAGCAGCACAAACTTACATTTTTTTTAATGGAACGTACTACATTTTGTTTAAGAATCGAAAAGATCTCACCGAGAGCGTTACAAAAATATAGCACTCTAATATATTATAAGGGTGTTTTACAAAGATATGGCCAATTATTAGCAAAAAAGACCTCCTCTTTAACACTCTGCAGTACAGTAAATTAAAATAAATCAACAGGTCTTTGTGTTCAAATGTCATACACACATCATTGGCTGTGCTCAGTATTAATTACTTTTTTTATCTGTGGCTTCTTTAATACAGGGTGAAACAAAACGCAAATCACGCAATATCTCAAAATTTTTAAATGAATCACCCTATAAGTCTTTTTACAGTTTGTTAGTACAATTAATAAACTTTCAAACGATGTAGTAAACTTAGGGCATTAGTTAATGGAAAATCGTAGATATTTTATGATAATGGTCAAAAACAATTATTATACAAATTGAATGGTATTAAATTTTTACATGCAACATCTTGTGAATTTTAACATTTCTAAGGCATGAATTCTAATCGTAATTTTGGATGCATCTAAAATATCTTTGACTTCTACTCTTACCATTAGAGGAAGGAAGAAGGAATGTAAGGAAGAAATATATTTGTTTACTGTAAGTAGGCTAATGTCATTATAGTAGGTACTAATAAATATAAAAGCAGTCACCACAAACAGTATATCTTAGTTATGTAAATTGCAAGCTTGTAATTCGTTTTCCAACTTTCTATTTTTGAAAAACTCACAATTATGAAAACCAACATTATAAGAACACTCACATTTACATAAAT
>CAJUYG010005924.1:0-12977 GCA_910591675.1 Galerucella calmariensis
ATGACGTCATCACACGAAGATGGTTCACCCTGTAAATAACATTATAATTTGAAAAAACAGTAAATTAAAATCAAAAATTGACCTGTTTCGGGAATTTTTAATATTATTGTTTATTTAGCTAATAATGAATTTATGCGTTACTTTATGGACGCACTGTATAGGAGGGAGAGAAAAAAATCAAAATACCATAGGATCCAATACATTTTTATTTAAAACCAACAGACGAAGTTTCGTCCATACTCGAAAGCCATATTATGCATAAAAGTAGCACTATTCAATATAAGATTACAAGAGGTCTCTAAAGACTATACATCCGTTAAGAACAGGATATTCTCACCCCCGAAACAAGTCAGCTTCCCGTTTTCGACTTTATGTCACGCAGGAAACATCCGTCGACCTTTAAATGCACATGCAAAATCACTCTTAGGATGCAGTAATTACGAATGTGAAAAAATCCGTGTGAATTTTTAAGATGACAACTGGGACTTTAATTTACAAATCCCATGTATTGGGCCGATTCTAAAATATTGGATCTCCATTAATGTCATTCGGATTTGGAATAAAACACTTAAGAAAATTACCAAGTTACACCGAACATTGCTAAAAACTAATTTTGTAAAACTTCCGATATCGTTCAGTTCAACAGAAAAAAAGGAGGCAACTCATAACATTTGTTGGATTTTCCGATTGTATATATGTAATTTTTCGTGATAGAAACTTTGTACATTTAACAAAAGTTTTAGCTAGAGAAAATATTTTTTATTAAATAATACATACGAGGTATAACTACAAAATTGGTTCCATTTCCGTTTCTATCCGCGGCAGCGCTACGATCGCAGCTCTCAGCATGAGCGGCTGTTACTCTGACTCAATGAAAAAAAAAATGTACGTCATTTTCATATCGCTGGTGAGGACGTGTTCTTTGTAGTGCTTCTTTATAACGTCAGCCTTAATTTAAAATGCCGCTGCTTGTAACATCAGATCTGTGATTCCTTTTCTCAATGCAAAGAAAGTTAGGTTAGGTTGAGTTAGGTTAAAATGCTAAGAGTGATTCAATGGTTAGAACACAGTATTAGAACCAGTAGTATAACTCTTATAAATTTCATTCCCAAATTGCCAGAGCTTTTGATGATCTTGAACGGATCGCTTTACGATTCATTTTACCATAGGCGTAGGTGGCATAAGTTTTAAAATGACTTGAACGTGTTAAATGTTTTTTCTTAAATATTGTAGAACAGTATATTGATGAGTGAATAAAACAATAGTCTTATACCAAATATTTATTGGTTTTTCCATATTACAATTTTCATTTTGTTATGATTTTTAAAAATTTTATTGACAAATTTTAATGTGTAATATAGTCGTGCCCTGAAGAAAAGTTTCATTAAATATTTTATTGGAAAATCAACACAATGATGTACAAACTCTGTTGTTTGTCTAATATTTATGAGTGATTAAACAATATTATCTTCCGTAGCAACTTTCTCAAAAGTCATTTGGAATAATATTTCTAATAATGAGATGTATTGTACAAAATTTTCATGCGGCATATTCAAGTTTCCAAAAGTATCCTTATTCGTATTTTCATAAGCTCTAAGGCTAAGCTAACAGTATAAAGACGAATCGTCTAAATTCTGATACGCTTGTGAATACGTCTCACATACGCTGTAAGTATGAATTTTCGAACATGTTTCAATTAAATAACCACAAAAGTAGCGAACAAAATTTTTTTACAATAAATCATTTGTCTGAAAGTCTTTACGCATTGCAGTATTTGATGAAAGGAATATTGTTGGATTAGCATTTTTTAAAAGAAGTTTTCTTTTATGAGGTTGCATAATCATGTCTGGTTGAAAATGAGCACCACATAAACGATGACTACTACTGTATAGAGTTTATAGTTTTGGCATCAAGTCAGGCCTTTCGCATGCTTCGAGCCAAACTTTAGCTTTGAAACAAAAATAACAAATTAAATCAATGCATGAAACTAAGGTTCATAAATGTAATATGAAGATCAAATAATAAAGTATTATACTAACAGCTTCTCACCTTTCCGAATCTTTTGGAAAAAGGTATAATTTTCCATCACAATTATAATATTTATTGTTACATCCACGAACTACACACACAATACCCGTTTTCTTCTATTTAATGGTATCCATTGCAAAAAAATGCTTATAAACTATAAAAATAATACCGAAAACCCGTAAAAATATAAGCTGTAATAAATAATTCGATTCGCAAATTCACCACTGGCACTTTAGTTGGATCGCAGCACAGCACTGGCCGCCGGATAAGATACTCATCCGAGCAACGTTGTAGGTCACAGAGAGCTCGGCAGTGTAACGTCACGAGATAACATACTGGTTCGTTCCTATACTGTGGTTAGAAGATGTGTCAGACAGTTCAATGAAGGACGTAATCAAGTGCACGATGAAGAACTACTTACTGATTCACGCAATTAAAGAGAAGCTCACTCAAAAGTCAAAACGGCAAAAGTTTACAATTTGTACTATTGTTAGGGAATTTACGCAAATCGATCGTAAGATCTAATTCATTAATTTTTTACTGAAAAACTGAAATTTCGAAAACTTTTCTCACGTTGGGTACCCAAAATTCTTACTAAACAACACAAAAAAACAACGGATGGGCAATGCACTTCAGTTTTGACTTGCAACAATAAAGACGGATGATTTTCTCTCCCGGATAGTTACTTGAGTATCTTACGACACCGCTGAAACTAAACAGAAATCAACGGAATGGAGGCTCTTTTCGTCCCCAGCGAATGTTAAGCCTAAGCAAATATTGACACCTCGAAGAGTCATGTGCACATCAACGATGATGACGAGCTGAATGAACATGTTACGACATGGTTGGAAACACAGGAAACACCTTCTATGAAGAAGCATACAAAAACTTGGGCTACACTATACAAGTGCCTACAAACTTTCGGAAGTTAGGTAGAAAAGAAGTTCAACAGTTGTAGTATCGCAAATTATCAATGTTCTTGGTATATTATAGCTGATAATAAATTTGCTGACATCAGTGCCTACTAACGTTATTATTTTTGTGCTAATAAATGAAATGAAAATTATGAAGGGGGGTTTAAATATGCGAATATCTCGAAAACCAGTATTTTTTGAGACTTATGATATGTATACCTTTTTGTTGCAGTTATAATATTTTCCAATAAATAGAGGAGTACCGTTAACGATAAATAAGTTAATAGCACAGTTACACCAACAACATAGCTTTTGTGGCGCCCTCTAGAAAATACATTGAAACGGATAACATATTATGATTTCCCAGGCCCTAAGACCACTATCTTCAAATTTTCACCTTTTTATATCAAAGATCTTTCAATTTACTGCGAAAAAACATTTTTAAAAGTTCAACTTTGCCACCCTGTATCTCTCTTATCATCAATATTTTATTGGAAGAAGTTGCGTCAGATTGTAATATTTTTAGGCAAAGAATCTTCCATTGCACTTTGGACCACTACTAACGAACCACCCTGTATATATTTAAAACGAGCTTATAAGATTTTATGGGCAACTGTCCTATGCAACCAGTTAAACAGGTGCCTATTGTATAGTAACCGCCTCAGCCTCACATTCTGTTAAAGTAAGTGAGAGATTTTATATTTTAACAGTTGTTATCGTATCATTGGAAATATTTTTATATGAAACCTTTATTAATATTTATTAACATACCTACATAAAACCTTAGTGACTCATAATACATTAGTTACTTTAATTTAATACGTTAGTAATGAAAGCATAATACGTTAGTTACCAAATAATATAGACCAGGGCATTTGGGGAGAATAGAGGAAATTTTGGAGCACAACAGATATCGAGATGCGGTTTTCTGCATTGTGTTCAGGAAGGTCCCAGAAAAGACGGAAAAATGTGGGTTAGCACTTTTTTGAAAAACGTCTTCTGGGCCGGAAAATGCATTTTTTAATTGCATACCATTATGGGAACGATAGGAAACTCGGAAATCCTTACTCGGGCATTAGAATTACCCAGGGGTGCACGGAGGTGGCTCTGTGAGGGTGCGCGTGGGGTGAATTGGGGAAGGAAAAGCAGCTCCGAACTCGTCACTCAGGGGTTTTCGGGGATGCCGTGTTTGAAGCGCTTCCCATGGACTATGCAATTTTTCCCCAGAATAACCCCCGGATACCCCTGCATAGGCGCCCCTGAACGCCCCCAGGTAATTCCAATGCCAGAATTAATTTCAGCATCCCTGAAAACCCCCGAGTAACGAATTTGGAGCGATTTCCATGCACGCTGCCATTCCTCCCCCAATTCACCCCCCGCGCACCCCCACAGAGCCACCCCCGTGCACCCCGGGTAATTCTCATGCACAAGTAACGATTTCCGAGCGGATCCCAATCGTTCCCATAATGGTGCAAGTAATTATGCAATTGAAAAATGCATTTTCCGACCCTGAAGGCGTTTTTCAAAAAATTGCCAACCCACATTTTTTCCAGTCTTTTCTGGGACCTTCCTGAACACAATGCAGAAAGCCACGTCTCGATATCTGTTGTGCTCCAAAATGTCCTTTATTCGGGTGATTTTATTCTAAATGCCCTGGACTAATATTAAGTAGAACTATTATAGTTTCCAAGAACATGTAAAACAATATTTTGACAATCTTCAAATTTGATAGTTCCACCTTAAGCGTCCACTACCATAAGTATGTCATCAGAAGCCTAATTAGTGACCGAGCAAACACTCCTTTCGATTTCTTGCTTAATCCACTGCCGGAAACATCGCCGATTTGAATTTTGCAAGCAAGACTGTCGTCTCGTCACCTAGCAATTGTCCTCGACTATTAGAAATCGCATAATAATCTTGTTATATTAACATCCAAAAACGTCCGGCGTCCGAAAGAAATTAATAGTGAGGGAGAAAAATAGAAAGACTTAGAAATATTATCAAGTAATACAGCAAAAACTCTGTTGTCTTAGTTCGTTCGTATCTTATGGGACCAGTGGAGAAGGTCGGTTTTATGAATTGGTTCAGTAAAAATGTTGATAATTACTTGGTAACAGTTTATTGTAAAAAATATCATTTTAGTAAAGCGTGTTATCAATAGATGTCAAAGATAATAGTTAAAAACAAATTCAGCTTCTTAACGAAGCCGATAAATTTGTTTGGTGAATGATATTTCAGGTCCGAGGGTAAAAGAGAGACCTGCCAACTTCAGATACCTGATTCGAGCCACGGCGGCGCAGGTACAAATTATATGCTCTGCTGTTTCATCTTCAGACAGTCCAAGTCTCAGCATATGATGATACAGATTACAGACGATAGTAGCCTATTGATAGGTCATTTAGACACCGTAGGTCATGCCTGCTATAGCCTAAAGTCCATTTTCCACGGTGTGAGTTGACCCTGCAACTCGAAAAAGTTGCATGCAACTTGGCGTTTTTTTTCGTTGGGCGCGTCGGTCGCATGAATTAGAGCTTGCTCTATTTTCGAGCGAGACATCGCTGCGACTTGGTAAGTTTTCTGGTGGATTTGGTCGCACCAACCCAAAATTTCTATTAGCGCTCCGCTCTGACATTGCTGTCACTGTCAATCAAGCTGGCAACACGTTACGTTTCCCCTATGCCTGGATTAGTCGCAGCAACAAACTATCGATATGCTGATTGTACTTTTTCTCGCAGCGATTCGTCCCAGCAACAAGTCGCTGCGATTTAACGCAACGTGGAAAATGAACTTAAGATTTGTTTGGATATATTTTTCGAAGGATGTATAAAAGCCTTTGAATGAACAAATCTTAGGTCTGATGAAAACACGAGTTTTGCAAGAGAGTTTGCCCTCTCATTTCCGTCCTTGCTAGAGTGGCCAGGGATCCAAACTAGCGAAACCCTGTTGAGACCTTATTGAGGAGAGTCTTTTTTTGGCAATCTAGTAATAATTTATGCTAGACGGTAGAAGCTAAGTGCTTTAAAGGCCGCTTGGTTGTCCGAGAAAATTTGTATTGTTTTATGTGTGTCATTGGTTTGCTCCAATCTCTCTACACATGAAACAATGGAGTAAATATCTGCCTGAAATACGATTCCTGAAGAGGTATACACCTGCACCAGAGACTGAGGGTGTTTTTGAACCATTAGTGTACCAACAGATGTCTGCTCATGCTTCATCCTTACGAATTACTTAACAAAGTTCTCATGGAGCAGGAAATCAAAGAATAAAAAATACAAGAAACTTGATAAGATACAGAAAAATAACCACTAATTATTTCAAAACCTTGAAAGTAAAATTATTTCCTCACAAGATATTGAGGGTTAGACATCCCCTGATTCACCGACATTTTTTAATGAAATATAAAGACTAAATTAAAGCATAGTCCGTATCAAAAAACTGACAAACGATACTAATTATTATTAACATAAAATTACTTTTAATTGACTTTCATTTGACCCGTAAACAATGCACCAGTTACCACTTCCTGTCTCCTATTTATTGTTGCGGAATTTTTTCCATTTATTCACCGTTTTCATTCAATTGCAAGGTTAAATGTTACACTGATAATTTCCAATTTCTCTTTGTCTCGTCCAACTAAAAAATTTTAAATATCCGACCTCCCCTTCCATTGTTCTCCTTTCGGGTATATAATGTCCTAAAATATCTCAACAGTAGCTTAACATTTTATGAAAAAAATACGGTGATGCTATCTTTTGCATTACAGTTACAAATAAAATTCCACAGTAAATATTATAAATACCTATACGATGTTAGTTATAGTTGCAGAGGTTCTGGTAGACTTCGCGATCCTCAATTTTAAATTTGTTGCATAGCTTACTTCAAATAAAGCAGATTATTACAAAAATTTCGCTAGATCATTCAGTAGATTCCGTTTCGCGTAAGAAGAAGCCACTTGAAATTGCTGTCGTATGTCGTTTTAAAAATCACGTTTAAAAATGGTACAACACTATTTTACGATTAATACTTTCACTTTGTAAAGGTTATTTTTTAAGCTATATGTTATTCTGTTTTACTAAAAAAACCGAAAGAAAATACTTAAATTTCTAAATATTTTCAAACATAATTATTTTCACTTGACACTTATAGGATATAAAATTGCACACTAAAATCTGTATAGGGTGCCTAGATTTATAAATTATGATGGTTGTGTGATTAGGTGATAGTTTTAGCGTCGTCAAATGGCGTTTCTTTTCTTTGAGTTGAATTAATTTTTCATTGTAATATACAGGGTGCGATAAAGTCCAATACCTTTTAAATAGTTGAAGATATTTGAAGTTCAACTATTTACAAGATATTGGACTTTATCGCACAAATGAATCACCCTGTATTACTGAATACATTTATAATCATGAATTGTAATAATAAACATCCTTAGAATGTAATGTTTATCCTAGATTTCGTTTATACTTCTATACTTTGGCAAATTTATCTGAAGCCGTGAAAGGAATGCAGTCGAAAACATTCGACACGTTTAACTATGAAGTGCTAAGTATGTCGTGGTAATAATTAGAAAAGGGAAATTTTATTACTAGCAATATTAACAATATGATTAAACGTTAATTCTTCAATGTGCTTGATTTCTTGGATTTTTTCTATTAACAATATTTTTTCAGTTTATGAATATTAAAAGATGAACACTTTCCCAAATTTGTTATGGGCTTCTTCAAGCTCTGGCAGCGTTGTACGAAAACCATAATTACCACACCCTTCGAATTACATAATTGGTGATTTTTATCGAAAGCTGACTTCTTATTGGCGAGCGCGTGCGTGTGTTCTTCCCTCTCACTTCGTCAATTGACTGATATTGATTTATCCAGCGTTGGTATAGTCGGTGACATTTGTTTTTTCCGTTTTACTTGGTAAAATAGGTACCGTACGCCATATGTACGTTTATGACAGATACCGCCATGTTTCCTCGCCTCTTACCGATGCCCCGTAGGCTCAGATAAGCTTGCCAAACTATACTTCACATTAAATAAAACAAACTTACTGCTGGACCACAGAGCATTTTTCTTACGTATACGCACAATATGCAAAGAAGATAATCTATAGCTATTTGTGTAACAAGATCAGAAAGTAGTACTTTAGCAGTCGAGACAGAAAGTTGCCGGCAATCTGTCGAGACTACCAAATCACTTTCTGCTCGAAATACACACAAGATTTTTCCTACGATCACACTAAAATAAAATTAATTGCCATTGTTTCTACTAAGCAGTTACCAGATTGCAGTTTCGTGTGCCTATGTACGTAGGCAACACTTATTACATTAATGTCAGATATTTCTTTGATTTCTCTATTTCTCATTAAATTATTACGGAAAATACTGTTCGATGCTTCAACATATATTAGAAAATCAACTAAAATATTTTATTCTACAGTTTATATTAAAATAACTACTAGCACTCTTTTATCTATAAATAAAATTAGGCGTGCGCCAAAGTTACTTTCTGCTTAAGAGCGCCAATAATGTCAAATTATGACAGCTCGCGGAAGACATCAACTTTGCAGTTGCTTTATTTCAAGGCACAAAAGACGACTTTCGATAGTGGTCGTAGAAAAATGCTATATTTTGGTTGGTAAACCGTGAATACACAAAAGTGTCTGCTTAATTTTCAACATTCGTTCTTATTTCTATTCTGGAAAGTTGTTTTACATTTATTTTTATTTAAAATTTGTTTTCAAATATGATTACAAAGTTACGCAAAAGACATTAGTAACGCATTTAAACAAGTGTTCAGTGACAGGATCTACACTTATCGTTTTGTTCTCGTTAAAAATTGTTTTTCTTTCAACAAAATCGCAGTAGAACAATCGAAACCCACCTGAGCGTTCACTTGCTCGTTGGTTGTTTATCATTTCAGTTTTTCAGTCTCTTGTTTCCAGACCATGAAATGTAAACGTTAACCTATAAAATTATGCTAATTTTTCATCGTCGACAATAACAGGACAGGATGGGTGGGAATCTTGATTGCCAAATAAAGAGCGTGAAATACCTTGAACCGTAAACGCTAAGGAAATGAATCCCTTACCCTCCGAATAATGGAAATCTTGTTCGACTCAGTCACTAGAACGTAGAATAATATTTTTACAGCAAGACTGAAAAGGGAATCATACCGAAAAATAGAGTCGAGAAGAAATAAATGATTTGAACAGATTTTTAGAATGCGAGTGGACGAAAACGAAACACAAGAAGCAGATATTAATAATAGCATAGTTAAAACTAACAAACTATACTATGCCAGAGATAACATTGTACTATGCCATGAATACCAAATTTATCAACCAAAAAGAAATATCTGAAGAAACAAAATTGAAAGTATTTAAAACAATATATCGACCAATACTTACATATGGGTGCGAAACATGGGTGTTAACAGGACAACAAAAAAGTAAAATACAGGCGATAGAGATGAAATATTTAAGAAGAGTAAGAGGATAGAATGAAAAACAGATATACGAAAAGACCTGACAATACAATCAATCTTTGAATTTATAGAAGAAAGACAACTACAATGGTGGGGACATTTACAACGTATGGATGAGCGAAGACCAGTGAAGAGAACATGGAAAGCAAACATTAAAAAAAATAAAAAAAGGGGCAGACCAAGAAAAACTTGGGATAAGGTAATAGCTGGAATACTGGATAAAAGAGGAAGAAGCTGGAAAGAAGCGAAGGACTTAGCTCAAATAATAAATAAATAAATACTTCATTTAGCCTGAAGCTAGTTTACAATATTCATTTCAGTACACAGTTTTTATAAGTGTATAATTTAGAAAATACCTGATATAAAATTTATGTTTGTAAATACATTTTTCTTAATCTATTTTTAAAGATTCGTACATTGGGAGCAGTTTTTACAGTAAGTGGGAGATCATTATATTGCCTCACCCCTTCGACAAATAGTGATCGTTGTTGTATTTGTGTATTATACCTATCAATATAATAATCGTTTCCTGATCTTAAATTGTAAGACATGTCCTCCCTTTTCGTTAAAAATTCAAGCAAATACCTTGGCGTTAAATTTCTAGTTATTTTAAAAACTAAAATTTGTTTCTTGAACCAGTTGATGAATATTTAAAAATTTCAAGTTTTGTAACATATTCTTTATTTTGGTGTACCTATTGCATCTCAATATAATTCGCATCGCTTTGTTCTGCAAAATTTGTATACGATTTATATCCTCTTTATTGCAATAAATTAATAATGTCATACAATAGGTGAATTGGGGATAGATAATAGAATTATACACTATTTGTCGAGCCCACCGTGATAATTTATTTGATGTCCTGCCAAAATACCCTATCTTTTTTCCCAATTTTTTGCACATGTAATCGACATGATAACATAGATTTAATTGCGGATCCAACTGTACCCCCAAATATTTTATTTCAGAAACCTGCTCAATAGTTTCAGAATTAATTTGTATTACAATGTTTGAGTCACTGAATTTTTTACAGTTGTATCTTGTACCAAGAACCATACACGTTGTTTTACTAGGGTTTAGTTTTAACTTTTTGAAGCAAAGCCAGTTTTTCAAAATATTTAATTCTTCATTTATTGTTTCTGAATTTATCTCAAAGTTGGTTCCTGATACTGAAAAAACTGTATCATCTGCATAAAGATTAACAAAACAATGTTTTAAGTACTTACTAATGTCGTTTATGTACAGTATAAAGAGTAAAGGGCCCAGTACACTCCCCTTTGGAACTCCGCATTTGATTTCAACCCTCTCTGACAAATTGTTCATAGTTTTGGTTGTCTGATACCTGTCTGTCCAATAGTTTTGCAACCAACTGAGGACTGTACCATTTACTCCATATACTCTACACACACAGAGAGATCATTTAGATAATAACCTCACTTCAATAGTTTTTTTGAAATATTTTGGATGGAAAACCTCTTTTCTTCCACAGAATCTGCATACTTCGTTCTACACTAGCTCAAGCTCATTCAGGCAACACTGTCCTGTTAGGATATCTGTCACTTTATCTTACTCTGGCTAAAGCATTCTTTAAATATAACTGGGCTGTAATCACAAAACAAATATTCTATAGTGTTCACAGCCACAGTAGTAATATAAACCACAAATGCGCTATCCTCTAATTGGAGCAAGAACTAAAACCAAAAAATGGAAGCTGTAGCGGGATATTTGAAAATAAGCCATATCGACCAATTTAAATATTTCCCATTTATTTATACTATTATTAGAGATAAATAGTCATAGTTATATTGTACGCTAGTGATAGCCAGCACCTGCAATTTTCTGAGCAGATTCCTCTTGATACATATGGAGTTGTCTAAGATTTATAATCTCATTAAACTTCTAAGATATACAACTTTCTTGACAGTTTCTGCTACAGCCATATACTCCGCATCTGTGTATAATAGTGCTGTACTTAATTCTTTAAGACATCAACAAAACAACACGAAATAAAAACAATCTGTACTAATTGTGCCAAGCCGAAATTCACGCTTTAAAAGAGGGTAGGATGTCGGATAGTCAAGCAGTCATTAAAGCACTGAGCTCTTGTGTAATCAGTTCCAAAATGGTCTGGGGATGCTTAGAAAAACTCAATGAACTAGGCGAGAACAATATATTCACCTTACTGTGGATCCCAGGACACACTGGAATAGAAGGAAATGAAATAGCAAAGATGGGAACTCCTTTTTGTAATATTGGAAGAAATAATGTAAAACCGAGAAAATAAAAATCTGACCACTGGAAAGATCTAGTAGGGCCTAGATATTAAGATGGTGGGGATAGACCCGTGGATTGAAGATGAAGTGGTGAGAAAGAAAATAGAGGAATTGATTGGGGAAGGGACAAGGGTGATGACAGTGGTGAATGAGAGGAACAGGATGAAAATGGTGGTGGTGAGGGCGGAATGGGAGAAAGCCTTACTAGGAAAACGGGAGATTAAACTGAACTTAAATAGGGTGAATATTATAGAAGGGCCACCAGGAAGCGGGGTGTAATGCCAAGAGAGTGGTGAGTGTAGGGAATACTGGCTATGTAAGAACTTGGAGCACATGGCCAGAGACTGTCGGCAGGCCTTCCTTTGTAGGGTATGAGGGGAAAGAGGACACAAGCAAGGGGAGACAGAATGTAATAGGGGGAGGAAGGTGAAACGTGAACTTTGCGTTCAGCCTTTCAGCTTTTATATTTATCATTGAATTTCTCCAGAATTTTGGTTTTTGGTGGAATAGTCCATATATATTTCCTAAAAATATTGCTTTTGAAAAATTAATAAATTATTTCACTTTTGTGATTTGTGTTGGAATAAACTAATGATCCAAAAATCCAGATTCTTGAAGTATTTCACCGCGAAATTTGAAATTTGGTAACCTGAAAAAGCTCAAAATAGTGGAGGGATGTAGATGTAGATTATGTGGCATGGAAGAAGAAACCTCCATCCACAGAAACTGAGTAGAAGTAAGAGGGCACAATAGATCTTTTAGGTCTGAGTGAATGTCACTCTAAAATACATACATACATACAGCCCAAGTGAAGTTTCTATAGTATTAGGTGCTTTGGGGTTGTAGTCAGTTGTAGTTCCCCAAGGACCCATTACTTGAAACCCGGGGAGTAGGACAACCTATAGAAATGAGGCGTGGTTATATCGATGCTGAATAAATTGTAATTTTCAAATTTTATCGAACGTCAATACAAGGATGACTTGCTCACATGCTTCTACTGGGTAAATTGAAGGGATCATAAGAGAGAACACATTTTGGACCATACAGTTGGGCATCAAATTCACAATATCACCAGTTTGATGGTTGGATCAACCTCATCTTGGTGCTAATTTGACCGTCTGACACAGCGCTTACCTAAAGACAAAGGCTTTTTCTCGATTGTGGAGATGAAGACTGGAAGAACTCAAAACAATATCAAAAATCGCTAACAAAAGTGTATTTTACTTTGGACAAAGAATACACCAGCTCAACAAGAAGCGAAGCTTCCGATCATTTTT
>CAJUYG010005925.1:0-12971 GCA_910591675.1 Galerucella calmariensis
ATTGTGATGAAATTCTATTAGTAAATCTACTCCAATTTAAAATTGCGCAAAAGTTTCTATTATTATTTTGACTGTTGTGGTCAATTTTTCAGCTTACAACAGATCTCGTTGTTGGGAACCTATTTCTTAAACTATATCGATAGATAAATAATCAACGAATTTTTCATACTTTCCAATGTGTATGATATAATAGAGTACACGCATATTTCATATTTTGCTTGGATATTAATTTATAATAGTAAATATGATATAAAAAATTACTAATAATAGGAAATATACCAGTTTCCATTGGAAATTACTCCCAAATTTTAAAATAAAATTCAAATCTCAATGCACTTCACGACCACAACCCGAGGATTTCCGAACGCTACCTATGATACATGTGATGTCATATCTCTTGTGTTTACTTATGTCAATATGGCCGGTATTGCATTAGGTTATGTGTAGTTGTCTGTTTATTTTGTATTTTAATAAACTATTAATTGCTTCATCGACGTGAAAATATCATTTATATGTTGGTTTGAGACCATTACGTGTTTGTGTGTGCTTTTTTTATTTCTAAAAGTCAACGTAAAGTGGGAAGTGGATATAAATATCCCATATTTCCGAGGATATCTTAAAACTCTTGGAAGAATGTATTTTATTCACTAGTTCAGTGTTCAGTGACGATTCTTTCATATTTTGTGAGTAAAGATATGGCTAGCGAAGGTTATGTAAGAGCACAAACTGATAACTTACCCATTTACGCTGCTTAATTTATGAAGTCAAACAGCTGCTTTAATGCAGAGGAAATAAGAGAAGTTAAAGCATTATCGTAAGTACGATTTAAACTATGTTTCATTTATATAATATATACCAACCATATTTCGATGTGTCGTCGTAAGAAAATGATGTTTTCCTAGACATATAGGTACATAACCTCGAACTATTTAAGAATAAAAATTACCAGCATAGAAGTAGGTACTTTTAAGTGTATCTTTGCTTGCGCCACCAGGTAAATGGAGTTTTAATAGACGTTGATTTACACACTGGAACAATGCAATACTTGGAATACAAAGTTTGTTTTGGCTTTATCCATTTTCAAAGCTTTCAGAAACAAATTAGGTCACAAAAACTCAGAGCGTGATATACGAATAAGAACGTAAACAAATGACGTCACACCATGGGGCAGCCATCTTAATGACGTAAAGCGCGTTTTGGCGGACTTTCAAATTTTATGATTTTTAAAGTCGTTTTAAAAGTTAAGTTTATATTTTCTTGAAAAAATAGGCATGCATGGTGTTAGAAGACCTGATAAAGCGTCAATTCCCACCAATAGCAAAATTTATGCTTGTACCCTATTAAGCAGTGTTACAGAACCATTTTAAAAGCTTTGGATCATTTTCGATTTTCCCAGTAGCTGTAGGCCAATAAACACTGCTCTCTTTTTCAATGTATCTGAAATGGTAGTTTTTGTTCAATGATATCTGAATAATATCAGTAAATTCGCCACACCAAACTTGCTGACTGACTTTTATCGAGAATGTTTATGACATTATATAGGGGTAGGTATAGGGACCTGCAAATCTTTTTTGTCTTCTCAGATGCAAATAGTGAGCATACCAGCTTACACTGCTTACCTAGTGTTCCACGATAGAATTACCAGTTTGGGAATTATCTATTCGTCCAACGTAGAGAAAGGATTTATTGAGCTTTTTCGTCTCAATAAACGTTCAGTGAAAAGGCGAATTGAAGATCTTAGACCACTAATAACTAATTGAACCAGTCAGTAGGAAAGGTGTACTGAACAAAAACATGCTTCACTCGAACAGGAAAAACTGCGAATAAGGAACAATGGATTCATAATAGATAAAAAATACTCTCCCTCCATTATTATTTTTTGAATACAAATACAAATGTTCAATTGAATCTAATCACATTGCTGCATTTTTCTCCTATAATCAAAGAACATCTTCTCTACCAACTGCCTCACATAAATGGGAAAGAAATAATTTAATGAGTTAATGTTGATGGAAACTATACAAACAAACCACCCAACTCAAAATATTAGATCCACCAATTATAATAATAATTTAAATACATAACACGAAATTAAACAAAATATTGGAACTTTAGTTCTTCACGTTAGGTTGGAGCGAAACGACCGGGGGTTATTCGCAAAAAATCTGACCGTTAACGTTACGTTACGTTGCTGAGCCTCTCTTTCGTTTAAGAAGCAGCGATTCATATGCTTCGGCCGGGAATAAAACCCGGGCCGCCCGCGTGGCAGACGAGCATTCTACCACTGAACCACCGATGCTACATTAAAATTCTATGCAAAGCTGGTATTCGCAGTGCTGGTGATATACTTGAATTTATTCGGATAAATTTTTCACTATTATTTCCATAATTGTTTGCAAGATTGATCTTTTTAAGAACTTTAGCTCTTTACGTTAGGCTGGAGCTACCGGGTGTCGCGGCGCAAAAGATCTGACCGTAACGTTGCTGCGTTATGTGCCTGCGTTATGTGTTTACGAAGCTGCGATTTATAGGCTAGAGAAAACTGTAATGCCGCCATATATCGATGTCTCGGGTTTAAATTTTACACAAAGGCTGATAATATAATAGTATAATAATCGATTGTTGATAATCGATTAGGAGATATACCTTACAGCTACGCACGTCCGTTTTAAAGTAAAAAAAAATGCTGGTGAGATTTTAAATTAATCGATGGATTAAAGACAAAAACCAAGGACAGAATTTTGTAACGAAATAATTCATCTACTACTCTACAACTACAACTTAATGATAATCGATTGTTAATAAATCAATAATAATCGATTAAAGATTAATCAATTGATAATAATCGATTGTTGATCGATTGGAAACAATCGACTTTTAATCGATTGGAAATATTCGAATATTCATCGATTATATACAATCGGTTATTAATCGATTGTTGATGAAGGATTGA
Organism: Galerucella calmariensis; assembly: GCA_910591675.1. NCBI lineage: Eukaryota > Metazoa > Arthropoda > Insecta > Coleoptera > Chrysomelidae > Galerucella > Galerucella calmariensis. The sequence goes on from CAJUYG010005925.1 coordinate 2,954, forward strand.
TGATAATTTAGTATTAATCGATTGTTGATAATTGATTGCTTATAATCGATTATGAATCGATTATTAGTCGATTTTTTATAATCGACTATTTAATCTATTGTTGATAATTGATATTTAATCGATCGTTGATCGTACAAAAATCATCGACTATTAATCAATTGATGATATTTGATAATAACCGATTGTTGATCGATTAGAAATAATCGATTATATATGGATTGTTAAATGAAGTTTCATCCAGAGTAAAATAAATTCTTATATTAATATATGTGTATTTATTTATTGATTCGAAAAATTTGATTATTGCTTAAAAGGAACTAAAGTTCTTACCGTGTGTCCCGTGACACGTTCTTCAATTTTTTTATTAATATGAACACCATCAAATTTCTTATAGAAACGAGCACATAAGTGTGCCTGAGAAAGTGAGTATACAATAAATGAGTCTGAGGTATTACAACTGAGAACAAGGTAGACATTATGTGCATCTGGATGTTTGGTCCAGGATCTTAACAAAGATATATTGGAGAATAATATAAATGGGGATTGAGCCAAACTGGTTCACAAAATGATTTATATGTATTGTCACTGACGCTATTCTTAACAGCGCAGATAATTGCATTTACAAATCATGGTTCCTCTGGTGTGATACGCTAGTCGGTGGTACGTATATTACAATACACCTAAAAACGCAAAGTGGAAGAACATTACTATATAATTCAAGCGCCCTATAGCTTGGAAGAGGTGATCTTCTATGAAGGAAACCATGAGTCTCCATTGGGCGTCCTTCATTTTAAAATAGAGAAAGGGAGAAATCAAAGTATTCAAGAAACACAAAATGGGACCAAAAAAACATGATCATGATTTGAGATTGAAAAGCAGATTGAAACACACAGGAACTGAACGAAAAGGGATGAATTTACAAAAGGGCACAAGCATAAATTTTGCTATTGGTGGGAATTGACGCTTTATCAGGGGACCTATTCTCAGCATATGCAAATTTGCATTCCCATATAACAATTTACGAATGGCTACATGTGCATTAGTAATGAATATTGTATTCTTTCCTATTCGCATACGTGGTTCGCAAGTTTTTACGAACGGTTAGCTAAACACACTCGCGTAAACATGGCAATACAGCATTAGCACATGATGTGGCTCAGCTGATGTTTATCAAATCCCCTGACGTACAATATTTAAAATTTCCGGATTCTACCCAATTCTACACTCGTTTTATCGTTTACTGCTAGAAGTGAACTGGGGTTCCAAGGGAAATTATTTGAACTCAGATCTGATTCTTGTTAATTCTAGCATACAAGAATAATGGATATTAGTAAAGGTAAATATAAATGCATCTTGCAAACTGCTATAGGTATTCTGAGATTTCGCCGTCTTTCATAAATTCGGGATGCTCCCTCTTCAGCATCTTCTGATGCTTGGATTAAAAGCAAGTGAACAAAATTTGCAGCCATTTATTTAATGACGAAAAGTCTAACAAAAACTAACTCCAACTCAAAATCACGAATAAATTGTAATACATCCATTGACATATATGTCAATGAATACACCATACACTTTAAAACATATAAAAAAGCGAGGTTATGTATGGCAAATACGCATTCGTATATGTGATTCACTTAAAATATCCCGCTCGCTGCAATTTTGAATGATACATACGCATGCGAATCAATGGGCTCGTTTACTAAAATTTTTAATTCATCTTTAGCTGTCGTGGAACAAAGTACTAAGGATAAAAATATGATTCTGAAAATTTCATGTCAATATAATATGTCGTTCTCCTAATACAACCAATTAAACAAGCATACCGTAGCGGGTCGAAGACTATGACTGTGACGTCACCGAATATGAAAGTTAATGTGCACAAACATTACGCTTCTGACTGTAACGTGCCTCGCGTAGAATTTATTTATTTTGAATTACTCGCAAAATTTAGTGTGGATAAAATAAAATGCGTGGACCTAATTTTAAAAAAGCAGACTCATTAAATCTTCCAGTGGACTTGCTAATGATTATGCAGTTTTTCAATCAAAAACATGAGTTTATTAAATTGTAATTTAATACTATGTGATACATCGTTTTTGGCTGTTTTCCGGCCAGAATGATTAAAAATGTCAATATTTTCATAAATACATGCTCTCTCAAATGATATACAGAGTGATTCCAGATGTTTTATTTTATTCCTGGTCTGGTGGACAAAGTTATGGAAAAAGCGATATTTGTTAGAGCTAATCCGGACTTTGAATCAAATAAAATAATTTCTTTCAAAACATATATAATATACGCCAGTTTTGTTGATGATCTACTGAAAAAGATTACCTGTTTTTGGAAAAAAGCAGTACCTGTTCAATAAAATTTGATTTCTGAAGGACTGAACCATTATTTTATTGAATAATTTTGAACATTAATAACACCACAAGCTATGAGAACAATATCATCTACGTATTTAAAAAAATTTAGATTAATACAAGCGTGTGGTTTTCAATAACCTTCTCAATATAGATTCACAACGTATTTTATATAGTATATTAAGTATCAAGAACGGTAAGGGATGTTTACCGATCGACAGCAATTTTGCTGGAGACCGGTATTACCCTTAACGTTCGAAATTCTTATACCATTTTTTGCGCGATCGTATTAAAATAAACTTCGAATAAAATAATTTAAATTTCTTCGGAATGAACGAAATGTCAAAAGTGACATTTATACTCCTCGATCAGTTTAAAATATAATTAGCATTTTGGTGAAATTGTTTTATTACTATTTATTACTTTTTATATTGTACTGTTCATTCAAAAAATTTAAATCTTCTTATTTTTTTTGTTCCTTTTGTGTAATGAATGAAGTAATATATTATTTAGGACCACTTAAATGTATGAAGGGTTAGGACGTCGGTAAGTAATTTACTTACCGACGTCTGAACGGTGAGTAAATCACTTACCGACGTGCTAGACTTAGAAACCAGCAAACACAACCTACCGTCCTGACAACCGATGCTGTAAATAAACAAAAAAGATCGATCGCGCAAAAAAGTAATTTAATTCTTATTGAAGAAAAATGAAATCCTAAAAATTCACAAATAAAGTATGTTGACTTATCAGTGAATGCTTTGAGTCTTTTTATGCTTTTCTGCCATTGCTTACGTTTTTTTTGCATCCTTATTAATAGAAATAAATGTTTTGTTAGAGGTTTTAATCGTAGTACTTTTACATTCTGGAACCGCACAATATTTATAGATTTTTTTACTTTGGCTTTGGTACATTGTGTCGAATAGTTTAAATTATTTCTAAGCGTTTTTATTTCACAAACATAACACTGTTTAGAGTTTGCTAAAATGTATAATAAATAATAAGCATATAAGCTAGCAAAATACCTACTGTTAATGGCGAAGTAGTCATCTAACCGAAAACCGATCGGCGCGGTGTCAGCTCTCTCAACGAGAGATTTCATAATATGCGATGACGTCGCGCCTGAAATTAGGAGAGGAGCGCTGTTTAATGTTTATACTTTTTTTAGGCGTTTTAGGAGTCTCGCTGACGTCTAATTTTTTGCACAGAGCCTCAAAATGATGTGCTCTTCCTAATGGTAAAATAAATAAAAATATGTAAATGAGCCCATTGCAAATGTTCAAAAATAGGAACTTTCGCATTTATAAACATTACGTATGCTTATCTCAACATTCAGCAGCTGATAATAGGTCCCCAGGTCTCCTAACACCTTGCATGCCTATTTAAAAAAAAATATAAACTTTACTTTTAAAACGACTTTATAAATCATAAAATTTGAAAGTCCGTCAAAACGCGCTTTACGTCATAAAGATGACTGCCCTATGGTGTGACGTCATTTGTTTACGTTCTCATTCGTGTATCACGCTCTGAGTTCTTGTGACCTAATTTGTTTCCGAAAGCTTTAAAAATAGATGAAGCCGAATAAAAAACTTTGTATTCCAAGTATTGTATTGTTCCAGTGTGGAAATCAACGTCTATTAAAACTCCAGACAAAATATTTGTTACTTTACCTGGTGGCGCAAGCAAAAATACACCTAAGAGAAGGTCATTACTTTTGTTTGTGAAGACCATTTTAATGTAAGTACCTACTTCTATGCTGTGAATTTTTATTTTTAAATAGTTTGAGATTATGTACCTATATGTCCAGGAATCAACCATAAAAACATCATTTTCTTACACCACACATAGAAATATGATTTGTATATATTATATAAATAAAACATAGTTTAAATCGTACTTACGACAATGCTTTAACTCCTCTTATTTCCTCTGCATTAATATATACTATATAAATGAGTTTACTTTGGGCAAGTTATCAGTTTGTGCTTTTACAAAACCTTCGCTAGCCATATCTTCACTCACAAAATATGAAAGAATCGTTACTGAACACTGAACTAGCAAATGAAATATATTCTTCCAAAAGTGTTAAAATAACCTGGGAAATATCGAATATTTATGTCCACTTTCCACTTTACGTTGACTTTTAGAAATAAAAAAAGCACACACAAACACGTAATGGTCTCAAACAAACATATAAATGATATTTTTACGCCGATGAAGCAATTAATAGTTGATTAAAAAACAATATAAACACACAACTACACCTAAGCTAATGCAATACCGGCCATATTGACATAAGTAAACACAAGAGATATGACATCACATGTATCATCGGTAGCGTTCGGAAATCCTCGGGTTGTGGTCGGAAAGTGCATTGAAATTTGAATTTTATTCTAAAAATTGGGAGTAATTTCCAATGGAAACTGGTATATTTCCTATTATTAGTAATTTTTGATATCATATTTACTATTATAAATTAATATCCAAGCAAAATATGAAATATGCGTGTACTCTAGTAGAGTTATCGAATTCTGAACGGGTTGTCACGATGTTATTCCGAAAATTTTTACTTCAGCTCTCAATCATTATTATTCAAAAAGATGCTCCCGCCCATAATACTCAATAGAAAATTAAAAAAAGAACTGTCGCTTTCTCTATTTTTCTGCATATCTTGAGTAGATTTTACATATTACAAAATGATTAATATTGCAGCATTCAACTCGATATTCAATAATTTTTTTTCTACCGTGTATAGAAAGTATAATAGAAAATCATCTATGTGTAGCAGCTCTTATTATGGTTGATTATTATATCATTGTATTAACAAGGAATGAAAAAAAACGGACTGGTTTGTTCAGTTGAGCTTTTTTGCATAATTATAATAATCATTCTATGAGAAATTATTGATAGCAAGAGTAAATTGGTAAATGTTATAACCGATACAGTAATTTAAATTGCGTAAAAGATTGGGAATATTACACACTCACACATTGATCGTTGAAATATTTTCTCCTCGTATTTAATATATCACCAATAAATGATTATTTTCATCTGATTGTATGAAAAACAATTCGCTTAAACTTGACCCGAGTAACACAATAAGCATCGAAGTGGATTTAAAATCGACGTTTGTGTCACTCTTGAAGCTAATAGGCAATTGAAACCGTCCACTAAAGCTTCTACATGTAGCATTCATTACGAAATCGCTGCCTAAAGGGAGCGCGCGGTTTGGCCTTAAAGTAGATTTTATAGCTTATTAGCCATTCAACCTGTAGGCCTAAATAGCCATGAATCGGCACCAAAAGGCTGTCAGAGCGATATAAAGAAGCAGTCGTTTAGTCCAGATATGGCTTTCAACGCTTTGAATGATCATGCGCAGTTAAACATTTCTCGTGAGAATGTTATGAAGTTTTGTTTTGGATAAATATTAGATTGATATTGGAAATTTATGCCAACAGTTATGTAAGTGTTCACAAAAACAAACATCGTCAACTGTGATGGCAGATCTCTCCTTCAATACATATTATGACAATTATTATTGTTTTTGAAACTGGAAAATATCATTGTGAACCATTTCCTGCAAACCTAACGTTTCTGTGAAATGTGAATGAAATACTTCCTGAAAACAGAGGGGCCAGTGATAACTGTGAGCAAAATATACTCTGTCCACGACTACCTAATAATAAGTCGATATTTTACCTCTTAACAAAAGGTATATGGTACTCATATATTTATTAGAGTGAATTATGGTTTATAATACACTGGAGTGTGTATTATGGTTCATAATTCACGACCATGACAATTCAACACTTAAAACATTTCGTTACATAGGTGACTAGAAATGGGGGTACAATATGAAATAAACTATTAAATCTGTGTATTTTGTTCAGGAACTTTGATTCTGAAATATATCGTATCGATAAAATATCGAAATTTTTAGTATTGATACTTTTCATAACGATATTTTCTAATATTAAGTATTTCAAAACAATATATTTATAGTACGTTTTATTGATACTTTACACAGTATCGCCCATCACTATATATGTCAAATTATCCAATTTTGACGTTAGTAATACCAAATTGTTACTGCAACGATGAATCCATTGAATTCGGATAGTGGAAATTAACGTTCTTCTACACCAACTAAAATAAAAGTAGCGGCGAAATTAGCGACTATAGGACTGCTGCCAGAAAAATCGAAATGTCTACATATTATAACTTCATGAACTGGAAGTTAGTTGACTTTTATTTAATAAAGAAATCAAGGGTCGTGGACAAAGTATAGTATTCTACTCGCAATTCATGACCAATATTCACTCAGGTTACTTGCGCCCCTCGCCTGCGGCTCGGGACGCGAACGTCATTCAGCTTGAATAATGGATATCATAAATTGCTCGTTGAATAATAGACTATTATAAATTAAATTATTTCATTATGAATTACGGTGTTGTCATATTCAATTTTGATACCTATCAATGAATTATTATATACATCCAATTGAAATTAAAGTTTTTAATAGTATTTTTAGGTGGATTGATTGATAATATTATATGTGATGGATTAAATTGATTTATCTTTCCCAGATTTTCTGAAATTTGTATCCCAGTGAAAACAAATAATATTCCGAACTAGATTATTTGCATATTCTATATATAAAAATAGTATCATATACCTATCCATATATAAATATAAAAACTATGGCAACATTGCTCATTATCGTGAGCAAACGGTTCGGCCATGTCTTCATTGTATTTATTAAGCATTTTTCTATGCCAATACGGAGCTTTATGGAATTGAAAACTAGATAGCTGTTTGTATTGCTTTGTGAAAGCTTTCAGAATTATAAAGTTGCAGAAAAAGAAGCTTATTGTGAGGTTATGTTTTGATTAATAGATTGTTTTATAGGTCATATTTTATAATTATTTCGTCATAAAAAGTGAACACCTTTAAAGTTATTGAGACCTTAGAAAGTGGAGAAAAAATTTTGTGTGTTGTTCCCGAGGCATGGGCTGGGAACAACAGCGACAACAAATTTTCCACCAGGACGTAGTGGTATTAGCTTATTAAGAAAGGGTCCCACGCCAAGGCCAATAGAAAGACGTGGTCCAAGAACCAGGAAGGTGATCTTCTGTGTATATAGTTATTTCGTTGTTACTTTTAGCTGGGTTACTACTTTTATGTACACTCCTCTAGTACGCACCTATTCGTCCAGATTTCCGTAGTTTTGTAATTTTCCATTCATTTTTATTCCAATCTCTTTCTCCATGTTCTATAATGATTTCTGAAATATCATGAAACCTTACAACTGAATTGAGATTCACAATCACATTAAGGTTAGCAATACTGTGGGTTTTTTTGGAATTAATTTCCATTTGAAGTCCAAATTAATTCCAAAACAAAACTTCATAGTATTGCTTATGAATAGCAATAATTGAAGCACTTAAAGGCATTTTATAACCACACTAAATTCCAATTTGGCTATTAATTTTTTTGGCATTTTTTAAAGTCATTATCCCTATTTTTTGGCTACTTTTCATGCTTACTGGCAATCATTGATACTTGGTTGCAATATTTAGTCTTAAACAAGATAAGACGTCTTTTAAGGAAGGCTGAAATTATTCTATAAAATAATGCTTAGAATATGCCAAACTTCATCATTTTTACTGAATTATGAACTGTTGCGGATAATGTGGGATGTTCATATGCATCATGCATCGATAACGCATCCAGATACGTGGCAAATTATCGCATCAAAAAATTACAATTACTGTCATAAAAGTAACGGTCGCCTGGCGTCTTCTGCTCTTCGCACATATGAGAATCATGTGAAAAATTTCCTTTTTCCAAGTTTCATCTTTTACAATTTAAAACTAACGAAAAAATGGATTTAAAAAGAGGAATAATTCTCCGGTTTTTCAAAATTTCCTCGGTTCCTATTTATTTTGTTCCAATTTCCAACAATTTATCTATACTTTCCACGTTATATGGAAAAACTAAAAGAGGACTTCTTTCCATTTTCAGTGTTTGTAACAAATTACTGAAAAACATTTGTGTGTCCAAAAATATCAAAATTATACTACGTAATGTTTTTCATGCCACACCACAAAAATTTCCGTACAAGGTAAATGCCCATTTATTTTGTAACTGTTCAGTTACTATTTTCACAGAGAGTCAAGCTGCACTGAAGGTACTTGATTTCGTAGAGGTCAATCCTTAGTTGTCCATTTAATAACCAGGAGGTGTAATTTGAAAAGCCCTACTCACACCACTAAAAGTTACCAGATTAGTTACTAAAGGGTCTGTTCCGAAAAAGTAGTCAACAGTCCTGTTCCAAATATATTGAATATGCCTTGATGGATGGAGAAATCAGCCATCATAAGTTGATTTCTCGTCGGTCTAGTAGATTATTTAGGTGTTAAACAGACGGGTATTCTGTCATATGTAAAACTTTGTCCTGTTTAGTATAGATTAGAACATACACATCACTCTAAAATAGCTGTTTTTAATTAGCAAATATCTGAATGCAATAAAAAGGACGCCAATAAGTTAGTTCTTCAAATTATTTTAAAATTTTCACTATACTTTCACAAAACCCACTCTTTTATATATTTTTCAAACCTTCTATTGCTTATAATTTCCATAGACTTTTGGCGATATCTTTCCAAATATGTAAAAATACAATGTATATAATAACAAATAGGTACCTACTTTCATTTAAGGGATTACACAGTTGAATTTAATTTATTTCAAAGCTTGCAAAATTTTATCCAATATAGATAACTCATTATTGTTTTTCGAACAGCATTTTTAATTCACATATCACAATTTTTCAAAAGTCTTGGTATTCCACTAATATTTGCTGCACTGTATTTCGTTCCTCTACCTCGGTATTCCTTTTATAGTAAATGAACCGTTGACTCTACTACTCCTATAAGGAAAATGATATACCATGTTAATATAAAAGTAATAATCTTACCAATTGCTTGAGAAATTGTAAATATAATATGAATGTACCTATTTGATTTTTGACGGTCCCAAATGACCTATAAGTTCACCATTTATATTGTTTCGCCGGACTAAGCGAGGAGCTGGTACTCGAAGTAGAAGGATCCATAATTGCAGATATTTAATGCTTACCTACTGAAGTTTTTAAAGGAACATTTTCAACGAAACTAAGTGGAAATAATAAAATAACAAGAGCGGATGCGATGACAAATTAAGTATATCTATCTGTCAGAACTATCAAAAATGAAAATTATCAGCTGATCTCAATATTAAAATAGTTATTTATGTAACTAGTGTGTAAAGTAGCCTTTTTTTTGACGAATGTGAATCACATGAGTCGAAAAAAAGGTCTTTACACACGAATTGCATACAATATTTTTTCTACTAGCGAATATTTAATTGAAATACAAAAGTTTAATAGTAATTTTCTTTACGCACTAGTGCGTAAAGAAACATACTTTACGCACTAGTGCGTAAAGTAAGTTAAATTTTTCTTTAGAAGAGTCTTTTTATAATAATCTAAAATAACATCATAGTTTTATAAAAATATTCAATTCCTAAATATAAAATACAATTGCTTACTCTAGGTATAGTCGGAAGATCTCAATTTAAATTTTAAATGTCAGATTCAATTCACAAAGAAATGT
>CAJUYG010005926.1:0-12968 GCA_910591675.1 Galerucella calmariensis
TATATTTATAATTAGATTAATACAATAAACTTCAACGAGGTCGGTTCAATACCGATAGGTCAATGTAATTTGTACAGAGAATTATTTAGTTGTTTAATAAAGATATAAGTGATTTTTACTAAGTGTTTAATAACAACGACCCGTCAACTCTTACATGGCGATCCTGCCATCAGAAGATACCAGGATTTTGAGCTAGACTAGTGTATGGTGAGCAACTATCATGGGGAAATCCTATTCCACGCATGAAGAGGTACAGGAGAATGGCGTAGTGAATTCCAACTTCATAGTACAAGAAAGCCAAATCCAAGTATCTGGAGAAGCTCGTGTTTTGATGTATGTACTAACAGCAGCAGTAGTGGTGAAATTGATGATTTCCATCTGGGCGATGTACAGGCGCAACATGAAGAGGACCATCAGAAGGAACTTGACGCAGTCCAGAACCAGTGTAGTGTAACAAGTGGTAAGATTATATATAATTCCTACCGATTCTTATGATTACTGATTTGCTGTGTCTATATTACTATTATTATTATTATACTCGAAAATTGCTGCTTATTTTACACCGACTAGACTAGATGTCTGTTGCTCCAGGAAAATTAGATACAGTGTTAGATAAATTAACAGAGGAAATAAAGAATCAATCCAAACGGGTTTTGAAAACAATAGTACCAAAGAGCGAGTCAGTCAGGGAAGAAATTAAAAATAATTTGATTTCGTTATTTGATGAATTTACTCGTAACATAGCTCTTTCATGGGATGAACTTGATAATAATTACAAAGCAAAGTGCAATTCGAAATTTTTATTAGTCAGGGACAGGGTAGTTAGGTCCTTCCAGGTGCTAAAGTTGAAGTATAAAATACCTATTTCATGTGTTCAATTAATTGACACAAATAAATTTGAGGAGGATATAGAGAGCGAAGAGAGCGAACCCTTAGACATAAGGCCTTTGTCACAAGTAGATTTTATTAATTTAGCATGTAAACTCATACCCCAACAATTCGATGGTTCCTTCGAAAATTTATTTGGGTTTCTGGATGCATTGGAATTGTTAAAGACTAATGTTACTGAAGAGTTATCAGTCACAGCAGTAGCTTTTGTAAAGACTGGGTTGGCAGGCAAGGCCAGAGCAGTGATAGCTGATGAAAGTACTTTAGAGGGAATAATAACCGCTCTTAAGAGTAGGGTGAAAGGTGAAAATTCAGGATTGTTGGCAGCAAAATTAAATAATCTGAGGCAATACAACAAGGACGCTGTGAAGTACACAACAGAGGTGGAGAAGCTGGTCGAATCTCTTAGGAACTCGTACATCTCGGAAGGAATGCCGAGATTGCTGGCAGAAAAGTACACCAAGGAAGCGGCAGTCACGGCGTTAAGCAAAAATGCCAATCAGGAGAAAACTAGGTGGATTTTAGAGGCAGGTAACTTTTCCACGGCAGAGGAAGCCCTTAAAAAATTCGTAGAGGTGGATACACGTTCTGATCAGCTAACTACAGTCCTTAGTTATGAGAGCAATAGGGTAAATGGGCGCAGAATTAGTAGCAATGTCGGGTCAAGGTACAATCAGGCCAGGAATCATAATGGAAGATTTAATGTAGACAGCCGGTCAAATAATTACATTAGGAGGAATAATAACTTTGGAGGTAATCAATACAGGGGTTCCAATGCAAGGGGTAGCAGCTGGAGAACCAACCATAGGAACAACAACTATGCTCAGAATGTTAGATGCATTGAGGCAGCTGAGGAGTCGGGAAACTTTTCGGACCCCCAGTTACAACAGGGGGACCATTAAACGTAACGAAAAATATATTCCACATTGACTTGACGCTTTCCAACTTTGTAATATTATATACTAACATATCGGACAAACTGTGCACATTTATAGTGGATACTGGCGCAGATATTTCAATTTTCAAAGAAACTAGTGTGAATAACCCTCAGTTGATAAACAATAATCTCACTATTAATATAAAAGGTGTAACAGCTGGAATTACAAAGTCCATGGGTACAATCAATGCCACATTATTTCCAAAAAATAATGAAGTGTCGCATAGATTTCATGTAGTGTCAAAAACCTTTTCTATCCCGGCTGATGCAATTTTAGGCAGAGATTTTATTTCAAAATTTAAATGCAATCTAGATTACTCACGTTGGTTAATGACAATAAATAATTTCAATAACTATTTTTCGGTACCAATTTTTAACAGCCCCATAGACAATACTCTCTCAATACCTCCCAGATGTGAGGTAATGAGAGTTGTAGACCACTTCAAAGATTTGAAAGAGGATGCTGTGGTAGAACAGCAAGAATTACAACAGGGCATATTCATAGCCAGAGGAATAGTTTCTAGAAATAGTCCATATGTTAGGATATTGAATACAACAGAGGAAAGCGTAAATGTATCTACTAATAATATATTCAGTATCAGTATTAGCAATTTCAATGTATACACGATGACCGGGAAGTCGGAAGTAAGAAAAAAAGAATTATTAGAGGCAATAGATCAAGATATGCCACATTATATTAAAGATAAGTTAAACAAATTATGTAGTGAATTTTCTGATGTATTTGCTTTAAAAAACGATCAAATAACGTCAAATAATTTTTATTCACAAAAATTGAGAGTCAACGACCACACTCCGGTATATATAAAAAACTATCGCACACCTCACGCACATGTGTCAGAAATCAATAGTCAGGTTGACAAACTATTAGAGCACGGCATAGTCGAGCCGTCACGATCTGTGTACAATAGTCCTGTACTATTAGTACCTAAAAAATCCCAAAATGGGAGCAAAGCATGGCGTATGTGCATAGATTTCAGACAATTGAATAAGAAGTTGATACCTGATAAATTTCCTTTACCTAGAATCGATAACATTTTGGATCAATTAGGTAGAGCAAAGTGGTTTCGGTTGTTGATTTAATATCGGGATTTCATCAAATCCCTCTGGATAAAACATCCAGAGATTACACATCATTCAGTACAGACAATGGAGCATTTAGGTTTACAAGGCTACCCTTCGGGCTAAATGTAAGTCCCAACAGTTTTCAAAGAATGATGACAATTGCGTTTGCTGGACTAACTCCAGAAAAGGCGTTTTTATATATGGACGACCTAATAGTAATAGGTTGCTCTGAAAAACACCATTTTGAAAATTTGAGAAAAGTGTTTGAAACATGTAGAAGTCATAATTTAAAATTAAATCCACAAAAATGTAAATTTTTCCGTAAGGAAGTTACTGACTTGGGTCATAAAATCTCGGACAAAGGAGTTGAGCCTGATGAATCAAAATTCGTAGTAGTAGAAAAATACCCTACACCAGTTAGTGCGGAAGAAGTGAAAAGATTTGTAGCATTTTGCAACTACTATAGAAGGTTTGTCCCGAAATTCGCGGAGATTTGTTTACCATTAAATAAACTAACACGTAAAAACGTAAAATTTCAATGGACAGAAGATTGCGGGATTGCTTTTAATAAGTTGAAACAGTCACTCATTAAACCGCCAATCCTGCAATATCCTGATTTTGCCAAACAATTTGTTTTAATAACGGATGCATCCAATTTTGCAGCCTCCGCAATATTATGTCAAAATCACAACGGGACAGATTTACCTATAGCATTTGCGTCAAAAAGTTTCAATAAAAGTGAGCTTAATAAACCAATCATATTAAAAGAGTTAACCGCCATTCATTGGGGAATAAATTATTTTAAGTGCTACTTATACGGAGCACCTAAATTCTTAGTGAAAACTGATCACAAACCATTACAACATTTATTCGCAATGAAAGATCCTTCTTCTAAACTAACACGAATTAGATTAGACCTGGAAGAGTATGATTTTGAGATAGAATACATTAAGGGTACGTGTAATGTATCTGATGCTCTTTCCAGAATAACTATATCAGACTTAAAACAAATGCAAGTAGAAAATTCACAAATACTAGCATTAACAAGGTCAATGGTCAAAAATAACCTAGTAACTGACAAAGAAAGTATAAAAACGCAAAAAGCAGAATCAACTAATTTAAAAGTTATTAAAATAAATAATAATGTCGAAGTACTAAAATTGCCTAATCTACAATTTACACAATGGAATTCCACATCATTACAAATGACTGTGAAACATAAGGGTAAATTGCTGATGAAGGAACAAATATTGCAAACTGTAGGAAACAACCTTGACCTAGGCCAAGCGTTGTACCGACTAGATAGGTCGGCAGTTGTAAATAATGTTAGGAAAGTTAAACTATTTACAAATGATTTTATATTCAAAAAATGCACTGAACAAGAATTCAAAAGTACAGGTAATGAAGTTTTGAAACACCTGTCAATTGCGTTATGTGACGCACCAATACGAATTACAAACACAGATGAAAAACTTGATTTAATCAAGAGATACCACAATGATCCACTCTTAGGAGGGCACTGTGGACAAAAAAGGTTAATAAAAAAATTAAAATCTGGTTATACATGGGCAAACATGTCAAAGGATGTAGCCGAATTCATAAAAACTTGTCATAAATGTCAAATAAATAAGGCAAAGATAAAGCATGTGGAACCGCTAGTAATAACTCCTACTCCTCAACAAGCATTTGATATTGTATGTATCGATACTATTGGTCCATTCACTAAATCAAATTCGGGAAACTTATACGCGGTAACTATTCAATGTGAACTCTCAAAATATGTAGTAATGATTCCTATACCAAATAAAGAGGCCGTAACAGTTGCCAGAGCCATTTTTGAAAAATTCATTTTGATATATGGACTCATGAAAGAAATAAGAACAGACATGGGACTAGAATATAAAAATGAAGTCTTAAATAATATTTCAAAATTACTATCAATTAAACGCAGTATTTCTACGGCTTATCACAGTCAAACTATAGGTGGCTGTGAAAGAAATCATAGAGTGTACAATGAATATGTTCGGAGCTATATAAATGAAACTCATACAGACTGGGATACGTGGTGTCAATATTACGCCTTTTGCTACAACACCACTCCCAGCACTTATCATAACTATACTCCCTTTGAGTTAGTATACGGTAGAATTGCAACACTACCAAATGAACTACAAGGGAATACAATAGAACCGATATACAACATTGATGCTTATGAGCAGGAAATTCGATATAGATTACAAGTAACTCATAAGAGAGCTAGAGAAATTTTAGGTAAAATTAAAGTAGACCGAAAAAAAACGTGGGATAAAACAGCCAAGTATTTAACATTAGATAAAGGAGATCTTGTTCTTCTGAAAAAAGAGAACGGAACTAAATTTAGTGAGAAATACAGTGGCCCGCATGTAGTGGTAGAATTCGCAGACCCAAACTGCACAGTAGCGTTAGGAAATGGAAAACATACCACAGTACATAAGAATCGGCTGGATATATATAATCCAGAACAGTGACTTTGACAATAAACCAGGAACATTTTTCCTATATGTGTATATTTATATTTTTTCTTCCTTTCAGCTCCAATGTATGTTATTTTGTATTTTTTTCTCTGTATATATGGTTTTGCTTCAAGGGGGGGTGCTAATGGCTAACCCTCACTATTAAAATAAGTACCTAGTGGAGGCGCCCCACAGGTACAATTCATATTATTATTATTATTATTATTATTTTTCTTATTATCATTATTTTATTATTACTATTGTGGTAACAGGAAGTAACCATCCATCAAAGCCAAACTATAACGCGTTTGAAAATTCCCTTAGATAAATGGTTCAAGGGCTGGCCAACCCTGAAACCATTCTCCCTAGGGGGAGGGATGTAATGCCCCTCGTATAATGTATTAGGTCATTGACGAAATAGCTTAATTAATACTTTTATAAATATGTCTATCAGCAATGATATAAAAGTATTAGTAAGCTTAAATAAAAATATAAACATAGTTTTGGACATTTTGATGAGACGGGTACAAATATATTTATAATTAGATTAATACAATAAACTTCAATGAGGTCGGTTCAATACCGATAGGTCAATGTAATTTGTACAGAGAATTATTTAGTTGTTTAATAAAGATATAAGTGACTTTTACTGAGTGTTTAATAACAACGACCCGTCAACACTTACATATAGATTAGAGAAAGAAATTCTGGAGAGATTTACGTGTGAAAAATTGGTAAATATTATAATTACACATAGTCTTAAAATTGAAACTATATGTTTGCTTTCTATTTCAGGAGTTCTATCGTTCTAGCAAAAGAGGAAGAATTTATAATAAATTTTGCAATTTGAAAACCTCATTTAAATCTGCCGTTGGTAAATATGTAGTTGAAAAACATCTTAAAAAACAGGATTTAAAGAAGTACAGACCTGAAAAAATTGTTGGTAAGCAATCATATTACATTTTGTTGATCGTGTTTATAATAATTATTAACATATAAATAATATTTTAATAATTGTTTTGTGTCCTAGAACCCGAAGATGATGCAGAAGCTTGTCTTAGAGCCCTAAAGACTGATAATTTAACTGCAGAACAGTTCGATAATACATGGAAAGCTTGCAGTCAATATCGTCGAAAAGACTTGCAAACTTTTACCAGCACGGACGAGATAATGCAGAAATGGCCGTTTTATAAAAAACCCTACTGGTTTTCGACTGGTATAATAATTTGTCTGATTTCATTTCCTCGTTCACCTATTACTTTTCTGTTTTCAGATCGACATGGACTATAAATTTGGTTTCGACAACCCTGATGGCTTGCTAAATAATTGGGAAAGGTCCTATGACAAATTGCTGGAATTTTTATGCACAGAAAATAATGTAAAAGATAAAATTCTTAGGGGACTGTTAGATAACTTAAAAACCAACGATAAAATTTCGGAAAGTAAGTGCAAACGTTTATATTTCTAGTAAAAAATTATTCCTTTGTATTTCTTTTAGATTCAAAAACTGCATGTTTATTTTGGGCTCTTCATGAGTGGTAAAAACCTCACCACTAAATACACCATAAAAGATTCGCAGGAATCTTTCCTATATGTGGGAAAATGTGCGCAGGAAATTGAAGAACACATTAACAATTTGATGGAGAGAAAAAAAAAATATCCAGCCATTTATTTATTGTCTTGGTTGTGACATTTTTTCAATAGAAGAAATTTATATTTTTTTTGATAATATAAGATATAAATTTTTTAATTTTTTAAGAGCAGTCGATATTTGCTTTAAAATTTTTTATGTTTTCAATTTAGACTTTCCAGTAGAATCCAATATGTTTTATTCTTTTATTGAAACTTATTTTTTTAATTTAAAATCGCGGCAAAACTATCCAAAAGTTTTTATACTTTCAGAACATTTAAGTTCTGAACAGTAACATGATGAAACCAGTTCTAAAACAACAACATTATGATGAAAATTAAAGGAAAAATAATTTACGAACGATCCGTAATTTATTTTTATTTAAATTTTTGTTATATTTTCTTTCATTTACAATGGTTTTCATTCTGTTACTATTTTTTTTAACTTTTCATAATTTTTAAAGGCTTTGTATAAATGTGTTTGTTTAATGTTTTTTAACAATTTATGTGTTCAATAAATATTTTAAATATACCTATTAGTCTCTTATTTTTCCTATTAAAAAAATCATTACAACCATAATTAAGGATCATGATATCAACAAACACAATTAATTTAATAAATATTCGTGATCCTTAAAACAATAACGAATATTTGTTAAGGCTATGAATAATATGCAAAATACTGATATCTAAAGATCATCAAATTAATAAAAATAATTCATTGAATAAATCTTCGTATTCATTGTAACAACTACAACCGTTCGTTGAAGCTGTGAATAACATATAAAATATTAATAACTATTGTTCATCGAATGAATTAAATGAAGTTTTTGAAAAATAGATGTACGTTGAACCAATGAAAGTTTTCATTAAATAAATGTAATATATTTTTTATTTTTAATAAATCTGATTTCATTCATTCAACAAACTGTTTATTGTTTAATGAACTTATTTATTAGTTAACGAAGTACTTTTAATTGTTTTAATGAAATTGTTCGTTGGACCAATTTTAATTAACGATTTCGTCTATTCAACGTAGTTTTTTATTATATTTACAGTGTTTTTTGGTTCAGTGTTCATATACAAGAAGTACAGCGACTTCAAGCAGGGGACGAAATTCCACGAATGAATTTTAGCAATTGGATCATTCGAAATGCAAGAATTTTAAGTAGAGTGCTATTCACGGATGAAGCTCAATTTACAAGAGACGGCGTTTATAATTTACGGAACTCGCACATTTAATAGGACCACACATCTTTCCACATAGACTGACTGGCGAAGTCTATTTGGATTTTCTGCAGAATATTTTACCAGTGCTATTAGATGATGCATACGTAAATGTAGCAGGAATGTATTATCAGCATGACGGTGCTTCGGTGCATTACAGAGTAATAGTGAGGAATTTTTTAAATGAAAATTTCCCTAATTCATGGATAGGCAGAGGTGGTCCCAATAACTGGCCTTCAAGGTCACCTGACTTCAATCCTGTGGATTACCATATTTGGGGATATCTAAAATCAAAAGTATATGCTACCGACATCAATAGCAGAGAAGAACTTCTTCGAAGAATAGAGAATGCCTGCGGAGAAATCAGAAATAATCCAGATGTGATTAGTAGGTCCATTCGCAATATCACAAAAAGGGCAAGAAAGTGCATAGAGCAGAATGGAGGTCATTTTGAGCAATTTTTGTAGGTTGGACTTTTTTTGTTTGAACAGTGTTGTTAGAATTTCTTGTTTTCTGTTCATGTTAATTATTTAAATTTATGAAAATCTCTTCGTTATTTGAAGTATAAATTTATTTCTCGTATTTTACTTTTGTTATTCTAAATGTAGAAGTGCATAGTTTCCAGATACATATGCTTATACAGGGTGTTCGAGATATTCGAAACATACTGAATGAGTATGTTCTAAGTACGGCCCTGTAATCACATTTTTAGTGGTCTGTACTCGTAAACATACAAACTCAATTGAACTTCTAGGATGCTTCTCTAGATGCATTGAATGGATTCCATTTCAAGCTAAAAAATAAAAAAAAACCTCTCCGATACCATTGTTAACCCCCAAAACGTGCATAAATTATAAGTTTGACGGTGAATTTTTGGTAGTAAAATTGTCTGCGGGAAAATAAAAAAGAAATAAGTAGATTCGATTTTTCATACCCTTTCCAATTATAAAGAGCAATTTTCAAAAAATCTATATACAGGGTGTTGTTTTTAGGAAAGACGAGTTTTGAAATTTTTTGCTAAGCCGGACCTGCATTATCTTTTTGGAGATGCTTTTGATGGAGTTTCTAGGTAATGTTTATTAAGTGTACCAAATCTCAAAGTAATATACAGGGTAACTCGGAAGTTATGAGGTTCGAAAGAAATAGGATAAATTTATAAAACACCCTGTATCTCAGTTATAAAGTGCAGAAGACACATTAAATATAGGTTTTTGGAACCACCAAAGTTATCCCCATCTACAGTTAAAGTTAGGCCCTTTCCCAATGAAACACCCTGTATATATATATATATAGAGTAAAGGAGGCAAATATGGGCTACCCATTTTATTTTTGTTTGTAAAAAAAACAAAAAAAAATTCTATTTCAATTCCAAAGCTACCTAACGATAACTACATTAGTTAGTATCAACCTGTTTAAAGTCCACATTGATTAAAAAAATATGTAAATTCATTAATGAGTAAATAATGAAAATGTGCATTTTTGCGCATTTTGAATATAGACTCTAAATATGGGCTACCCCCAAAAATGTGTGATAAATGTATGAGAAATGAGATAGATGCGTGAGAAATATATTTTAATATTTTAAATTAAACAATACATGAAATAAATCAAAACTAATGTCTACTACTTGCAAAAATCACAAACATATTGTTCATTTTCGGCCCCAGCGCACTCGTTATGGGCCCATAAATTGCACATGAAGCACTTTATCCAGATTTCACCGTGGTTATCCTCTGCAAAAGGTGCTTCGCAAAATATACAAGTCACGTCAGCTGCGTCCTTTGGAGACTGGGCATTTGGAAATTCATTGTAGTCGCTATCCTCATCTGCGGGCACATATTCCTCCTCATCCTCGGTGCTCGAATCAGATTCCTTTTTCTGGTTCTTTGTAACCTGCTTGCGTTTCCCCTTTTTTTATTCCTTTCTTTAATTTGTTTTTCTTTGCCTTCTCCTGTCCCTTTTTTCTTTTCTTTAACCTTGTCAAGAGACTGGAGCAAGTCATTTTTATAAGGTGAAGAGGTTATCACCGAACACTTACTTGGCTTACGCCCACGATTTGAGGTTTTTTTCTTCAAAGAAGGCACAGGAGAAAGATCATATGGTGTTACCACAGATGTTCGAGAAGACCCGGACCCAGATGTGGAAGGAGTTGATGGAGTTAACTTCTGAAATAACTTTCTTTTTACGCCATGTTCTGGACAAGGTCCTCTGAAAGGCGTGGCAGACTTTTTATAAAAGCTTGTTGTAGGAATAGCGACTAGCTGTGTATTACCTGCAGAAATAGGAACAAGCTGTGTATTAGTTGTAGGAATATCAACAAGCTGTTTGTTAGGCCCAGAGGGAGAAGTGGGAGAATTAGACGATGAATTGCTCTGGTTTGAGCGACGATCAGGTGTTATCTCAGAGTTGGTAGATTTATCATATGTTGGAATGTCAGAATTTGTAGGTTCATTCGAATTGACACCAGAGGTTGAAGCCACCATCATCTCATCCTCTTCATCACTAGCGTCATCAGGTGCGACTGACGTAGTCTTTTCTGCTTCAATTTCAGCTGCAATGAAATCAGCATCTGAAAATATGTTTTTATTCAATGGATAAATGCCTGTAGCTCGGAAACCATTAACAGCAATCTCTCCAGTTTGGCATTTCAAATAGGCTCTCCCAAAGAGCTCTGACACATCAAATGGACTTAGTGGGCGATTATTGTGGCGTAACCAGACCCTGATCTCTTCGCTGTAGTAAGACTTAAGAACTCCCATGAATGTTTTGTCCAACGGCTGGAGTTTGTGGGTACAATGGGGAGGTAAGACAATTATAGTCACATGATTATCTCTAGCTAAATCTATGATTTGAATATTGCGTGTATGGCTGTAATGGCCATCCAAAATAAGCAGGACTGGTGATTTCTCTGTGGGTTTCACTGTGTCAATAAAATGTTGAAACCATCTTGTAAAAATATTACTTTGTATCCATCCACTGGGGTGCACCTCCATAATGGCACCTATTTTTTCGTGGGAATATCATCATTGGTGGGATGAATTGTCCAGCAGTGCTCATCGCTGCCACGAGGGTTATTAATGAACCCCTTTCAGCAGAAGTTAATGATGCAATTTGACGTTTCCCCTTTCGGCCTACAACCTGTGCAATCTTGTTTTGTACAACCGTAAGACCTGTCTCATCAACATTGAAGATACGTTCAGGGGGGTATAAATGTTTGTCATATTCTTTTTTCCAGAACATTAAAGAAGGATGCAACATTTTCTTTGCTAAAGCCTCTTGCTCGAGAATACGATGTTCCCGTTGGTCGTCGTACTGATAGCTCTTTATGGCGTTGCAGGAAAAGTCCTAGCCAGGCTCTGCCCGCCATGTTACCTCCAAACGGATGTTTGATGTTGTTCCTGGTAGCTAAAGTGTACGCCATCCTCCTAACGTCTTTTCTGGTTAATCCATGAAATTTAGCTTCCATCTCTAAAATATAACGAACTAACTCGTCTTCTAGATCGTTCCCTAATATAGCTTTACGCCCTAGCTTTATTTGGGCTGCTTCAATTGGCTGTAGTTCTAGCTTTTTTTGCAGAACGTTGCAACGTAGAACGTGGGACCTTAAACATTTTTGAAGCTTTTAGCGTACCCATTGCATGCTGCCTGACAGCTATTATTGCACGTTCCATATCTCCCACATTCCATTTTTTTCTTTTTTTACCATCTTTCTGCTGTTTGGTTGACATCCTGAAACAATTTTGTAATATATTTTACATAGTTCTAAATATGGGCCACTAGCCCATAATAACAACAAAGGCATAGCCCATATTGCAAACATGCTGGCTTCACACAACAAAAGAGGTTATGTTCAAAAGTAATCAATTTGAAGAAAACTAATTAGCATACAGTAAAGGCTAATTATAGGGCTTCAACGTGAAACAGGCGAATTTTTAAAAATATTGTTCATTTTTAAGTAATTGAATTTATAAACTTACCCGAAAAAGTTTTGACACTCACAGTAACTGACAAACACGTATTATAAATTTAAACTATTTTCTACTGTGGCGCCATCTCCACGGTAAACATTTAACTTCCCCAATTACCGTTTGCGATAGTCAGATGTAGAGATCGAATAGCTGAGAAACCTAC
This sequence comes from Galerucella calmariensis, assembly GCA_910591675.1. NCBI lineage: Eukaryota > Metazoa > Arthropoda > Insecta > Coleoptera > Chrysomelidae > Galerucella > Galerucella calmariensis. The sequence goes on from CAJUYG010005926.1 coordinate 12,388, forward strand.
CTAGCCCATATTAAGAGACCAGCCCATATTTGCATCTTTTCCTCTATATATATATATAATATATATAAATATTTAAAAAATAAAATGCAACTTAATTGTATTTATACTATAGAGATCGACCATCGACGTCTGCAGGAGCAGGACGATGTGTAACGCCTGTTAAAAAACGGAAGATTCGGCATGAATTGGGAAAACAAAAATGTTATGACCAGAAATTCAAAAGGGAATGGTTAGAAATACCTCAGTTTAAAGGATGGCTTGGAGAACATATTAGCAACGAAAATCTTTGCCATTGTGCTCCATGTGATTGTGATTTACGATGTGGCAAATCTGAATTACAAAAACATTTTGTGACAGAAAAACACAAGAAAAATGTTGCTAAAATGGCAGGCGTTGTATCGGTTAGTAAGTTCTTCCAAAAAAGACAATACATTCAAAAAAAGTGTCTAAAGCAGAAATAAAACTGTCTGCTTTTTTTGCTCACCACAATGTGGCTTTTCAAGTCATAGATCACCTTGTGCCTGTACTAAAAGACTGTTTCCCCGATTCTGAAGTTTTAAAAGATATTGAATTGGGTAGAA
>CAJUYG010005927.1:0-12967 GCA_910591675.1 Galerucella calmariensis
CTTTATTTTTTTAAATTACTTTTCATATTTTTTATGTAAAATTTGGATACTCCTCTTTGAGCTGATTTCAAAAATGTATAATACTTGTAGGTTAAAGTGGTTAGTTTATGAGATAAACAATTTTTCTTTTAAGAGCACAAATTTTACTTATTATTTACTTTCACCTTATTTGCCTGTACTAAAATGGGTTGTACAACAGTTCAAACTCTTTAATCTTTTTAACTGTGCTATTTATTCTACTTAAAAAATCCAAACAACAAAAAACTCTACTTTTTATTAAAGTTTGACATTGTCAACTAGAATTTGTAGTCACTATTGATAGTGTAATTTGATACATTATTTATTTTGTTTCTTTGAAATGGTTTACTCTTTGCAAGAAAGAATTGAAATTGTAGGTTTATACTACCAAAATAATAATTGTGCAAGAGCTGCTGCTAGAATATTTAACGAATTACATGACGGAAGACATGCAACTCATAAGTATGTAATTCAACTGATGGAGAAATTTACCACAACAGGGTCTGTTTGCATCTGAGCTGGATTGATCTGGATTGGTCGCTTGGTTCCACTCATTTATTTGCCACAATGCTCTTAATATATGCTGCTCCAAAGCGGGCTGTGAGGGAGGTAGCTTATCGATCGAAACCGTTTTTGCAATTGCAGCATAGTATCTCAAAGAATTAATTGAATTCCGTGTGGCTTTCAATTTTTTTGATGGATCATACAACATAGCTAAAAAGTTACTTACAACTTCTAAGGCGGACTTAAGAACAATCCAGTGATAAAATCGGAAGAAATAACAAATTATGGATGGCTCATTGAGAATGGTTATGTGCTTACGAATTATTATGAAGGTATCACAAGTATGGAACTTTTACAAAAGTATTTTTGTGCCTGCTCCGGAAAATCTCCGTGTTCAACGGAAGTATGCCCTTGCAAGCAATCTAATTTACAATGTTGCGATATTTGTTCTTGCAAATCTTCTTGTACAAACCGACATGACATTGTATCTGATAAATCGTAAAAATAAAAATGATGCTTAAGTATATATTTCATTTTTTCCTTCAAATGTTACTCTCGAACTTTCGTCTTTCTTTGTAAAGTTGCAATCGATTTTACTTGACATCTCTGATAAAATCGGATTTATCGACTAAAAATACCAATGCGGGAGCCGCGCGGCGAGAGTGCTCATCTTAAAATCGCTCTATCTTTTTTTCTACTGCATATTACTAGCTCAAATTTTCCCAAAAACTTCCTCGATTTCTAAATTTCAATACTGCGTATTCAGATACGAACAATTAAAAACTTCCTCACTCAACTTTTTTCATCGTACGTAACGATTAGAACGACTAGAACGAGGTTGGTCGGTTTTTCATTTTCTAAACGACTATTTGGGGGTGTCCCGCTCCTCTATTCATCCAGTGTTGGTTCTATGTGCATTCTTAATTTTTTATCAATAATTTTTTCATACACCTTCAGGGCTGAACTTAGCAACATTATCCCCCTGTAATTGCTGCACTCTCTTACATATCCTGTTTTATGTATTGGTAGTAGTATTCCAGTCTGCCAATCTTCTGGTATTTTTTCTTCCGACCATGATTTATTACAAACATCTAAAAACAATTTTGTTTCTTTTTCTCCCAAATGTTTTATCATTTCTGAAGTTATTTTATCGTGACCTGCAGCTTTTCCGTTTTTTAATGTTCTTATTGCTTCTATAATGTCATTCAACGTAATATCATCGCACGTTCCTTGTTCCTTATTTACAGACTCCGTGTTTTCCATTGATTCTTCATCATAAGTGGTAGTTAATAGTTTTTGAAAATGTTCCTTCCATCTGTCCATTATTTCAATATCATTTGTTAGTATTTCTCCTTTTTTGTCTTTCACTGTCGATGTATTTAATATTTTATTACCTCTCATTTTTTTATCGTTCTGTAGAACAGTTTTTGGTTGTCCTTACTGTTTTCTTCCAATTTTCCACCAAAAAGTTCCCAGCTCTTCTGTTTTTCTTCTTTGACTATATTTTTGACTATTTGTCGTTGTTTTTTTATATTCCTGGTAATTATGTTCCGTTCTGTTCTCTAGATATTTATTCCATTTTTGTTTTTAATATTGAATTTCCTGACTAATTTCTTTATTCCACCATGATGTTTGCTTTTTGTTTTTATTAGACCTGAATATTCCACAAACTTATTTTGCCGATTCTAAAATGTTGTTTTTAAAGTATTTCCATGTTTCTTCCACGCCTTTGTTTGTTAAATTTTCATTTGTGATTTTTCTTTCTGTGAGTCCTGTGTATGTTTTAGCTATCTCCTCTTCTCTTAACTTGTATGTTTTTATTGATTCGTATATTGTTTGTTTTTCTTTATATTCTTTATTACTTCTGTTAAGTTTGTTTTTCCTTTTAATTTTTGCTACTACCATGTAATGGTCAGAATTTATTTCCGGTCCTCGCATTACTCTTACATCTTCCACTAAATTCCTATTATCTTTTTCCACAAGAACGTAATCGATTATAGATTTTTTGTGTTGTTTTTTCCTTGCCTTGTATACTTATGGATTTCTTTATGTTGGAAGAATGTATTACTGACTATAAGATTATTTATTTTACAATATTCTGTTATTCTTGATCCATTATTATTTAATTTGTGTTCTCCATGTTTTACAATTTCACCATAATTCATTTGATTTTGGCCTACCCGTCCATTTAAGTCTTCTACCACATATATATTTCCTTTGGCTGTCTCTATTAACTGTTGTTATTTCATCATCAATATTTATTTCTATTGTGAGTATTCTTTCAGAATGTTTTTCCCACTTTCTCAATCCTTTTGCAAATCTCTCATGTATGATACACGCCACTCCTGCTGCTGCTCGTTTTTCTTTCTCTACTCCTGAATACACAAATATATGTCCCTCTTCTAATACGATTTCCCCGTATTCTTTTTTCTTTGTTTCTGTTAATGCTAAAATATCGACATTTGCCTTGTTGAATTCGTACAGTAGTTCGTGTTCCTTTCCATTTATTCCTCTTATATTCCAGGTTGCAAGTTTCCATATTTCATTTTTTCTTTTTTCTAATTTTAGTATTATTTATATTTTCATTTATGTTATCTTTTTTCTTGAATCCAGTCTCATTTTTTCCATTTCCATAGCTTTTGTGGTTTCCGGTGCTTCCTAGTTTATCTTCTTTCTTTAGTTTTTTGTATTTCCCGACTTTGTCATTTTCCGTATCTGTTCCGTTGAGGGATCTTCTTTTGGAGATCTGCTACTTGCGGTTCTTTTGTTTTAATGGTATTTGTTTTCATCCGTTTCTTCAATGTCGACTTGTTCATTACTTTCCGTTTTATATACTTCATTGTTCACTATTAATTTATTGTATTTTAATATAGCCTTTAATCCTTTAGCTCTTGCTTCTTTAATTTTCGGTATCAAATTCCTCCTTTCTTCTTGTATCTCCTTTGTAAAATCCTCCTCAATCCAAACATCTGATCCTTTTAAATTTTTAGTTTGCTTCAATACTTCAATTTTTTTGGTGAAATTCCGGAATTTTATTAGTATTGGTCTTGGTCGCTTCCCTTTATTGTATCCAATTCTTCTTATCTCTTCGGCATCGTTTTGTACGTCAATGTTTGTCTCTATTTTTCTTAATATCGCAGAAACTTTATTTTGCATTACTTTTTCATCTTCACTTTCCTCATCTGGTATGCCTTTTATTATTAAATTTCTCTTCCTCATCTCTCTTTCCAATGATTCAATTCTCTTTTATTGTTTTTCTATTTTTTCTTTCAATTTTATATTCTCTTCTCTATTTAATTTTGCTTCTAAGGAAATATTTTCCAACTTATCATCTAAATCTTTTAATCTATTCTCAATGCAGTGAAACATTTCTTCTATTTTTTCCATCTTGCACAGCGATAAGGGTTGTCACCCGGTTCTACACCTCAGAGGATCGACCCTTCTTTGTGCCGTTTATTTTGTGTATGTCTGAAATTTTTCTACAGTTTGGCAACATTGCAAACTATTTATTCGCAGATCCAGCTTCTTTTTTTGGGCTTATCAGTAATTAACTTTTCTAGATTCAACAATCATCGGTATATTTTTGTTATATATAAGTTAATATTCACCTAATATCAGCAATTTTCCACTAATCACTTATCACAAAGGTTCTATGTCTCTATTTATCCACTTTCTGTATTTTATTTCGCACAACAACTCTCGAAATTTCGGGTTTATTGTAGATGTAAAATAAAACACGTCTTATTCAAAAGCTTTGTTGCCAAAATTATATTATACAGGGTGGGGCACTATGAACGAACTATTCTCTGGCGTCTTAACGGCAAATATAATTAGAAAAAATAAGACGTAGAATTAAGTAGATTACTTAGGATTATAATTTAAAAATATTTTGGAACATACAGGGTGTTCCAAAAAAGCGTGCCGTATCAAAGTTAGGTTCCTTTAAATGGAACACCCTGTATTTTATCACATTTTTGAATTGTACTATTAAAAATAATGTAAGTTCATTAACATTTCCCTATACCTATCTAGTTCAGTTTCCAGGATAAATCGATTTTACATAATTTGTAGACCCTCCGAAAAAATACAATAGCTTCAAAATAAAAACGAATAACCACATTGGCTTTACACCGTCTCACTAGAAGCTTTTAACATTCCGTTTCTAATATTCACTGGTATGCTATCATATACAGGGTGTTTTTAATATGACGTATAACACTAACCATTTAATACATAAATTTCTGGCTTAATTTAAATGGAACACCTTGTATCTGTTGGGTCTGTTGAACGTGGGAATTTATTACCTTTCAGTCGGTATTAGGGTTGCCTATATCTAACTCTGATAGTTCTCGAGAAATTTTAAATTTGTTTTTTAATATTCAATTATTTGCTGACATCTAGTTACCTATGACATGATTCTCCGATGGAGTTTTGTTGTATGATTAATTATTGATAAATTAAAGGTCTCTTAAATCAGAATTTTATTAAGGGTATTCAATCATTAACTTTGCAATAAGATTAATAAAAAAACTTAATGCTAACTGGAAGAAAATTTCGTAAATTTTTACGTAACAAACTACCCGAACTTTTAGATGAAGTTCCACTATCTACAGGTCAAAAAATGTGGCTGCAGTTAGATGGTGCGTCTGTTGATTACAGTATATTTGTCCGGCGTTACCTGAACAATATTTTTCCACAAAAATGTATTGGGCGAGGGGTCCTTATCTTTGGCCGCCAATTAGACTATTTTCTTTGGGGTTGCATAAAAAGTATTCTCTACAATACAAAGCCAACCACTCCTGAGAACATGAAGGATAGGATAAGGGGAGCCTTTCAAACAGTAACACCAGAAATGTTAAAGCAAGCGAACAATAAATTTTTTTTAAAAGGGTTCAAATTTGTATCCAACAAGATGGGGTCACTTTGAACACCTTCTTTGAATTTCTTGTACCTAGTTATTTTTTTATAATTTTAAAGCTTATTGTATCTGTATGCACAAAAATAGTGTACTTATCCTTAATACAATTCTGATTTAAAAGACCTTTAATTTATCAATAATAAATCATACAATAAAGCACTTACTGTCAAAATAACAAATTTTAAATTTTTAAAAACTTTCCATCGGAAAATCATGTCATAGGTAACTAGATGTCAGCAAATAATTGAATATTAAAAAACAAATTTAAAATTTCTCGAGAACTATCAAAGTTAGATATAGGCAACCCTAATACCAACTGAAAGGTAATAAATTCCCACGTTCAACAGACCCAACAGATACAAGGTGTTCCATTTAAATTAAGCCAGAAATTTATGTATTAAATGGTTAGTGTTATACGTCATATTAAAAACACCCTGTATACGATAGCATAGCAGTAAATATTGGAAACGGAATGTTAAAAGCTTCTAGTGAGATGGTGTGAAGCAAATGTGGTTATTCGTTTTTATTTTGAAGTTATTGTATTTTTTCGGAGGGTCTACAAATTATGTAAAATCCATTTATCCTGGAAACTGAACTAGATAGGTATAGGAAAATGTTAATGAACTTACATTATTTTTAATAGTACAATTTAAAAATGTGATAAAATACAGGGTGTTCCATTTGAAGGAACCTAACTTTGATACGGCACGCTTTTTTGGAGCACCCTGTATATTCCAAAATATTTTTAAATTATAGTCCTAAGTCATCTACTTAATTCTACGTCTTATTTTTTTCTAATTATATTTGCCGTTAAGACGCCAGAGAATAGTTCGTTCATAGTGCCCCACCCTGTATGATCATCGATTACATTTACAAATATTGAAATGACTGATATGGATGGAGTGTTAAATGAAGAGCTATTCACTCAGAAATTCTGAATACTCTATATTGAAATCATCTATTGGATGTTGATCTTCTTGATGGTAACATAACGCAGACATTAGGTCAATTAAATAGTTTCCGGATATTCTCCGGTGATAATCGCCGCAATGGATTGATTGATTAAATATTGATACCACAATAACTGATCCAGAGCTAAAGTCCGTTAATATTGTTAACTCGGAAGTGATCTGGATGGGTTTGGAAAGCAAATTTCCAAGCTGGAGTTCAGATACCGCTAATTGAGTTTGACGAAGGCACGGAAATTACTTTACTCTATCATCCGCGGTGTAAACTCGTAACGTTAATAGCGGACATATTATGACCATATTGAGAAATCCCCTTTTCCCAATACGTTATCATACGTTAATATAGGTATACAATTATACAAATTGAAACAAATTCGTTAGGAGCTTCATTATACACGTTTTATACAGGGTGATTAATAAGTAATGGGCCAAATTGTAAATCTACGTTCAGAAGGCCAAAAAGATAATATTTTAATAAACAATAATGGGTCTTAGTCTGCTCCTTACTGAGGTACAGGATGTTAAAGCTAAGAAAATAAAATAGACTTTTGTTAATAGATCAGCTACTTTTCCGCATAATGACTTGAAAATTGGGTATGAACTAGTTTTTGTAAGGGTAAGAATGTTGACAGTGACAGTAACAACGTGTGTAGTAAATATCTTCTGTATGTTCCTTGTGGTATATTATTCATTCTTTTTTTAATTTCTTGGGAAATTAAACCACAATATTTTTAAATTCTTTATTTCAACGTTTCGGTAGCGTTCCAGCTACCGTTGTCAAGAAAAAATAAGTGGAAATTAATTTTTATCCCTAACTGACACAACAGAAAAAATTTGACAACTAGACAATCAAAAATTATTTTGAAGTTTAAGACTGCAAAATTTTGTTATCAAATTTTTATTAAGGTCCATTCATAGTAGATCATATCTGTGGCAAAATGTGAAATGAAATATTCCATTTTATGACATTCCAACGATATGATAGTCTACTAGAAATGGATCCAGTGAAGTGCACGTTCCAGGAACGGTTTTTATTGGGATAGCGCGTTTTTTTTTTCGCTTATATTGGAAATTTTATTAATAAAACGCGTTTCTTGGTAGTTTTTTTGTGTATGAATATTTAATTTTTTGAAATATGTTTACTCAGTTTTGTGATTTTGTGTATTGAAATGTGTATCGATTAACAACTATTCAAATTATAAATCATAAAAAAACTTGGATAAAAACTTATGATGCTATCCTGATAACGCAGGTAATTGATTATTGGAAATTTCTCTTTCTAACATTGGTAACCAAATTTGACTACATTCGGCTGAAATGCTAGCTACACATTCATCTGCATTTAGTTGTATTAAAGCACTTTCTTTCATTTTCCGTCTTTTATTTTTGGGTTCCTTTAATATTATTTTTGATGAATCCCATTGAATTTGATGACCCTCTTCCCAAGCATGTTTGCAAATAGCTGACTTAAAGAATTCCCTATCTTTGATATATTTTTTGTGTTCGTTTACTTTCAATGGTCTAGATGTTTCACCTAAATAAAATTTGTCGCTTTCACATGATATTTGATATATGCAGTTTTTTGAAGATTGTTCTTCATTCTTTGGTTTCGTTTTTGTTAGTATTGATCTCAATGTATTATTCGATTTAAAACTAGTTCTAATATTGAATTGGTTACCAATTTTTTTAATTCTTTCTGATAAACCCTTAACATACGGTATTGTCAAGTTTCTAAAAATTATGTTAGCTGAATTATTAATATTATTGTTATGGGGTATTAACAATGAGCCCCTCTCTATATGCTTAATCTCCTTATTTACAAATTCTGCAGGGTAATTATTGTTATTTAAAACATCTTTTGAAAAAGTTTTCTCCTTTGTAAATTGATCATCACTAGAACAAATGATTCTGGCCCTATCGTATAAAGATTTTACTATCCCTTTTTTAACGCTTATAGAATGATTAGAGTCAAAATTCAAATATCTATTAGTGTGTGTTGGTTTGAGGTATACACTCGTTCCATACCCTGTAGATGTTTTATTAATAAGAACACCTAAAAATGGCAAAAAATTGTTATTTTCAATTTCAAATTTTATAGATTCCTCTCCTTCATTTATATTTTTTTAAAAATCATTAAGAGATATTAAATCATGAGGCCATATTGCGAAGATGTCCAGGTTTTCTTATGATTTATAATTTGAATAGTTGTTAATCGATACACATTTCAATACACAAAATCACAAAACTGAGTATACATATTTCAAAAACTTAAATATTCATACACAAAAAAAAACTATCAAGAAACGCGTTTTATTAACAACATTTCCAATATAAGCGAAAAAAAAACGCGCTATCCCATTAAAAACCGTTCCTGGAACGTGCACTTCACTGGATCCATTTCTAGTAGACTATCATATCGTTGGAATGTCATAAAATGAAATATTTCATTTCACATTTTGCCACTATGAATGGACCTTAATAAAAATTTGATAAAATTTTGCAGTCTTAAACTTCAAAATAATTTTTGATTGTCTAGTTGTCAAATTTTTTCTGTTGTGTCAGTTAGGAATAAAAATTAATTTCTACTTATTTTTTCTTGACAACGGTAGCTGGAACGCTACCGAAACGTTGAAATAAAGAATTTAAAAATATTGTGGTTTAATTTCCCAAGAAATTAAAAAGAGTGTGTAGTAAAGCATTGACGTTTAATGAAGAGCTTAAAACATTTCATTGTTAGGTAAACTGATTCATTCTTGTCCTAACATGAATAAAAATGCCGAGACATAATCACTTTTCAAACGAAGAAATGAGAGACATGTTATGCGTTTACGCACAAGAACGTTTTTCTGGGCAAGCAGCATCCAAAAAATATCGTGAAATGTACCCTTACAGAAGGCAGCCAAACCGGAAGATATTTCAAAATATTTATAATCGATTAGGTGAAACAGGTTCATCTCGTCCAAAATATCATACAAAGCGTCCTAAAATTATTATTATTAATTAAGTAGATGAAATTTTGGTAAGAATTGCGCAACATTCTGAAATAAGTACTCGTCGATTGTCTACAGCTATTGGAATAAGCCAACCGTCCGTGACTAGAATTTTGCACAAGGAATATTTATATCCCTATCATTTTACACCTGTGCAAAATTTACTTACAAGAGATTATCGAGTCAGAGTTCAATTTTGTCAGTGGCTAAAAGGAAAATTCAACATTCCTAAATAACATTCTTCTCACGGATGAAGCAACCCTTACCATAGGCGAAGTTTTTAATTGGCGAAATAGTCATGCCGAAAACCCTCGTTTGAAAAAAGATAGACATTTCCAGCACGAGTTTAAATAAATGTGTGGTGCGATGTAATAGGCAATACATTACTGGGCGCAGTTGAATTACCTCCCAATTTAAATGAAGAGTCATATTTGAATTTTTTAAATAATGACTTAGTCGACCTCTTGGGAGATCTCCCATTACAACTAAGAAGAAATATGTGGTTCATGCAAGACGGTGCTCCTTCACATTTTCCACTTGCTCTGCGCGAACATTTGAATGAAACATTCTCTCATCGTTGGATTGGACGTGGTAGTGAATTTCAGTGGCCACCTCGCAGTCCCGAGTTTAATCCACTTGATTTCTATGTGTGGGGTTACATGAAATCAATGGTCTATGCTGAACCTATAAATACACGAAACGAGTTATGGAATAGAATTCAAGATGCAGCGAATTTAATACGAAATAATCCTGCTACATTTTTTAAAGTCAGACAATCCTTAACCAAACGGTTAAATGCGTGTATAAATGCTGGTGGTAGCCATGTTGAAAACCTTTAGCAGTGGGTCATAATTAAGCTTAAATGTAATTTAACTTCGCACAACTTAAACAATTGGTTTTGATAAGAGTTGTAAGTGGTCCTAGTTCAAGTTCTAATGCTGTCTTCGTTTTATTAACTGGCGTACAATAAATATGTTTTATCACGTAATTTTTGTATGGTTTCATTTTAATATTATTACAATTATCAATTACGGTTAGGTAAATGTCAACATTCCATGGCATGCTTGTGTCTTAACAGATTAATGCTACGTCGACCACCGTGAAATGTAGTGTAGTGAATTGGTAAAATTCAAATATCTCGAAAATCGTTAATATTTTGAAGATCAAAGGAGTATAGCTTTTTTCTACAGAAATTATGGGACTATCCAAATTGAATAAGTAAGTTGTAAAATAATGAGCGATAAAAAATTTGTAGCTGATTTCATCTAATTCATATGGTGCATGTGACGTCATCTGCGATTTAACTCAAATCCTTTCACACATTCTTGTTTACCTTTACAAAAACTAGTTCATACCCAATTTTCAAGTCATTATGTAGAAAAGCTGATCTATTAACAAAAATCTATTTTATTTTTTTTCGATTTAACATCCTGTACCTCAGTGAGGAGCAGACTAAGACCCATTATTGTTTATGAAAATATTATTATTTTGGCCTTCTGAACGTAGATTTACAATTTGGCCCATTACTTATGAATCACCCTGTATACCCAACGGTTCAAAAGTTACAGGGAGGGCAGACTTTATGTCCCCACTGTATATTGTTGCTAATCAGAAGTTTATTCCGAATTGTCATTTATTCGGAAATTCCAGTGAAAATGGAGATTTTAAAACAGTTTTATGCTCAAAAAAAATCTCAATACAAACTCAGAAAAACTGAATTGAGCAATGTGGAAAAACAAGATGGCAAATGGCGGTAAGACTTCATGTTTGTATACAAGACAATTGTGCCAACAAAATAATACTTTCAATAATCTCTTCAAGCGGGCTATTTAAGTGATCCTTTTTCGCTAATTTTTTGATAAATGTATTTCCCAAAACTGGAAACTTATTTTCCACTAAAACCTCCTAAACCAACTTCTTATACCATACTATATTATTTCCATGCAATAGAAATTGTCGGTACTAATTATAAGTAGGTATTACCAGTGATAACGCAAACAATTCGTAACGAGAAATCAACCTTTATCAGCATTCGCTCTGACTCGTAATCAACTCCAACTCACTTCTTCCATCTGTATACTGATTTCTCCCCCATCGACATTTAATCAGTATGCAAAACCTCCTAGGGAGACTGCAGAAGTCTCATAGTGTAATTTTAACTATTCCGCATATCCCAGGGTGACAATAACAGTTGAAACTTAAGTAGTTTTAGTAACGGGAAACTATGGTGAAATTTCAATGTTGGTTTTAATTTGAACGAAGACACTGTACACTGTTTCCAAAATAGTGATTAAGTGTGGGGGCTCCGAAATAGTTTGAGAAATCCATTGATAGGGTCTTAAAGCAAATCTAAAAATCATCACTTATCCGTATACGTATTGCAGTGCGCATGCGCAGAAGCGATACGTGGGCTTCGTTACGTTACGTGAAACGTATCAATCCGTCACACGTACCCAACGTACGTATCGCTTTATTGTGTTTCGTGTACGCGTTTTTCAACGACCAAACGACCAAAAAACGCGAAAGGCCACTTTAAGAGAGACTATTAAATTTTTCAGTAGATGTCTAGGTAATGGTACTCACTATTTTTTAGGTTAAAAAGTAAAACACATGTATGGTTACGTTACGAACGCATTTGCTTCACAATTCTTTTTTATTAATCACGTACCTATCTCCGTTACGTTACGTATACGGATAAGGATAAGTGATCTATTTGAAGAACTGCTTTATGTCCCTGATATCTGTGCAAATTCGTTCTGCATCCTTTAATGTTCTAGTCCAGGAAATATAGAGTAGTGAGCATTATTTCCCTCCTAATAGCTCATTTTGCTTGCAGCAATTCATATGCTTCGGCCGGGAATCGAACCCGGGCCGCCCGCGTGGAAGGCGAGCATTCTACCACCGAACCATCGATGCTATATTAAGATTCTATACAAAGCTGGTATTCGCAGTGCTGGTGATCTACTTGAATTTGTTCGGATACATTTTTACTATCATTTCCATATTTTTTTTTGCGCTATTGATCTTTTTTGTTTATTTACAGCATCGGTTGTCAGGACGGTAGGTTGTGTTTACTGGTTTCTAAGTTTAACACGTCGGTAAGTGATTTACTTACCGTTCAAACGTCGAAAAGTAATAAAATGCAAAATATATTTTAAACTGATCGAGAAGTATAAATGTCACTTTTGACATTTCGTTCATATCGAAGAAATTTAAATTATTTTATTCGGAATTTATTTTAATACGATCGCGCAAAAAATAGTGTAAGCATCTCGAACGTTAAGGGTAATTACAACGTTTGCATGTAGATTCCTCTCGTAAAATTGGACAAAATGATATGAGGATTGAGGGGTCTAGTACATTTACTTTTCGAAATACAGGGTGTTGAAATTTTGAAAACTTGAATGTTTTAATTCGATAACTTTAAAATGGATGGATAAATTGATTTGACATTTGGCAGATTGTTTTTGAATGTAAAAGGGCATATTTTGAAAGAAATTGTAGTTTGTGCAACTAGTGTGAATATGATGGCCATATCGCACGAGTCGAACAGCACATTTTTTCTACGA
>CAJUYG010005928.1:0-12966 GCA_910591675.1 Galerucella calmariensis
AGACATGGTGATAAATGACGTAACGGATAACGAAATAATAACGTCATTATCACGTCATATGGCTACCTGGGAAAGAGGTGGAGAATACAAGCACCGCAAATAGACGTATTGATAGCAGTCTCACGCAAAGAAGACCGGAGACCAGAGAACGGAAAAATTCTGCAAAGGAAATCCAAACGAGATCTACCCTGAAGAATTCAAAGTGAGTAGCAATATCAGCAAGACAAAAATACTGTACATTGCTAGTTATACTAAATAATAAATATTTCATATTTCTTGTGATCTACTGTAGTATAGGTTAATATTATTGAAAACTCAAAATGAATCAATATCTTAGAGATTTCTATATTGGAACAGTTGAAACGAAAATTATTGGAGATGTCTCACAACTTACGAAACTAGACAATACTAGAGTAGATATAAAAATACTTCACAACAATATACGGAGTGTGAATAAAAACTTAGATCAAGTGAAAATATTATTAGAAGAAACTAAACATATTTTTGATATAGTAGTTCTATCTGAGACTTGGCAAATAGACTGGATTTGTACTCAACAAATTATATTGAACTAGCTACTCAAATATTCATTCAAAGAACCAATGAAATCGTGGAGAGAAGTACAAACACAATTAAGATTAATAGAAAAACATAAAAAGGAATCCATGGATTACTGATGGTATACTTAAGTCCACTCATGAAAAATACAATCTTTATAGAACAATGAAAGGGAACACAACAGATACAAATAAAACCAAATATAAACAATACAAAAATAGACTGAAAAAAATTATAGAAGAAGCCAAAATAGATTTTTATCGAAACAAAATAGGAAAAAATAAAGGAGAGTCCTCTAAACTGTGGAAAACTATAAATTAAATAACAAGTAAAGGAACTAACGACACTACAATCAAGGAGATTCAATGTAATGATGGCTCTATGATTACTGACCAAAAAAAAATTGCCAACAAATTTGTTGAACACTTTAGTGGGGTTGGTGAAATCCTGGCGAATGAAATATTAGAAAAACTAAAAACTAAACTACAAATGAAATAAACCTGAAACCAAAATCATGAATTCCTTTTTCTTAGAAAAAACTGATGAATGTGAAGTCTTACAAGTTATTCAAAACTTGAAAAATAAAAAATCTCGGGAATTGACACTCTTAGAGCTGAAACTATTAAACTGGTAGCAGAAGAACTGGCAATACCATTGACGTACCTAATAAACTGGTCATTCAGTAGTGGAATGTGTCCTACTCCATTCAAATGTGCTGTGATTTCGCCAATTTTCAAGTCTGGTAATAAGCTCAAAGTAGATTACTACCGCCCAATATCTGTAATTACAAATTTTGCAAAAATATTCGAAACCATTTTGAAGTTTCGCATTGAAAAATATCTAATAAAATTTAACATTTTATCAAAAAATCAATTCGGATTTCAAAGGGGCAAGTCAACTGAAGATGCAATAACATTGCTTACCAACAAAATTGGTAAATATGTAGACGAAAAATTACCAACACTATGTGTATTCGTGGACTTGAAAAAGGCATTCGATACTGTCAGCCACAGCCAGCTTCTGGAGGTACTAGAAAGTATTGGATTCAGAGGAATATCCCACCAACTTCTCTATAGTTATCTCTATGGAAGAAATCAATGTGTAAAAATCGAAGACACTCTCAGTGAATCTCGAATAATCCAATATGGTGTGCCCCAGGGGACAGTTTTGGGTCCGATCCTCTTCAATATCTACTTAAATGACCTCTTTGCACTGGATGTGGAAGGGGACATAATAAGTTTTGCGGATGACACAGTAGTTATTTACAACTCGGAAACATGGAGCTCACTAAAAGAAAAAGTTGAAAATAATTTCAAAGCTATAATCCAATGGTTTGAAAGTAAACTGCTGACTATTATTATGAGCAAAACATTTACATTACTTTTACATCCTATGCTACTAATTTGCCAACATTCAAATCACTACTTATCAAATATGGAAACGTAAATCTCACTATCTCACCAGTAAATAAAATAAAGTATCTTGGGATATATATAGACGCTCACCTGAAATGGGACGCACATATTGATTATTTGGTGAAAAAATTACGTAGTGTAACATACCGACTGAAATACATGACACCCTATCTGGATATAGCTCAGATGCGAATACTCTACCACACTTTGTTTGAAACCCATCTCTTCCATGGAATTGTTGCCTGGGGAGCAGCGAATACCTCTCATATAAAAAAACTAGAACAAATACAAAAATTAACTTTAAAAATAATCACAAATAAAAAACGAACTTACCCTACTGATGCACTATATAAAGAAGCCTTGATTCTAGATATAAGACAACTTTATTTTTTTAAAACTGTTGTGAGGCAACATGAAAATAAGCATGAACTCAAAAATATTGAACACCTTTATGAAACTCGTCATAAAATAAATTCTACATATGTGCCAAAATCCCTAAAAAACACTTTACAAAAGTGTTATACCTATTTGGCTCCTCCAGCGGATACCAAAGCTATTATTAGTAATCATTTATTCAAAAATAAGCTTAAAGTTTGGATTTTAGGTTTGCCAAGATTACAGATACACCAATATGTCGATATGAAAAATACATATTACTACAGTGTATAAAAATTAGTTGAAGATGTACTTTTATTTTATTTGGAATTTTTTGTAACTTGTAATTCGGTTTCTCCATTGTTGGTATTGTTGATATTGATGTTTGAGGCAAATATCTATTACAAATTGTCATTTTTAAAGTGGGGTGTTGTTTATAAATGATTCTTAATGTGATATCTACATAAATTTTAAGTGCCTTTCTTCTCACACTGGAAGCAACTGTATTATTTAAATTTTATATACTATGATCCTATTGCTAATTGTTTTTAAAATGCTGTGTTCTTTTTCTGTTTTATGTGTAAGTTATTTTTAATACGATATCTACATATAAGTCTCCTGGTACTCTGTTTCTTATAATGAAAGATACTTTATTTATGAAATTTTATTTTATTTATTATGATTATATATAGTACTAATATGGTACAACCCACGCACAGGTTCATCCTTTTGTGGGGATTCTATATTTATTTATCGTAAATTAAACTTGTTGTATATTTAAAATTGAATGGTAAATGAATATTATTATTATTATTATAGTAGGATATTAGCTGTAGAATTTACCTGTGTGCACCTAAAGTATATAGTCGATTCGGGCTGAGCGATACGCCCTCTTGCGGACAGTGAGAAAACCGAGCTAAAAGCCATTGTCTTTGTTGTTGTTTATGATAAAACATGGAGCTTCAGTTGTGATTGTTCATTTTTTAGTGTTTATAATATACTGTCGTAGATTTTTGAAATGAACCAGTATTGCTGTGTCCCCCAGTGTTTATCTTGGATAAAGCGAAATCCTAATTTGAGTTTTCATCTTTTCCCGAAAGGAGGAAAATCTAAAGTTTTTGTGGAAACTGAGCTTGGATCCAAGGAACTAATTGATAGAAGATTGTTGTGGATAAGAACATTAAAAATCGGAAAAGATGTGTCAAATACGATGAAAGTCTGCTCATTACATTCTCTCGAAAGTGATTTTTTACAGAATGGTATGTGTACTATGATTTAAATCCTTTATATTCCATTATTTTCTTTTTAGTTAGAGTAAAACGTAGAACATTAAAATCCTTTGCTCTGCCGTACCAGAATCAGCCACTAGGGTCATGTGGTACATCCCCCCGACCATCATCCAGAGCTCTTCGAAAAAAACAGGTAGAGTGCCTAACAAAAGTTAGTGCCATTTGTGAACCAATGGATTTAAATATTGAGGATCAGCTAGAAAAAATTTTGAAAACAGATTTTAAGGACCAAGAAGCAGCAGAAGCCTTACTAAATTTATTTAATTCCGTTAGTTCCCAACCTCTGCATGAATCTAGTGAAGAACCTTGTGCAGGACCAAGTACAAGGGACATAGGGGTGCAAGTGAACACGACAAAAGTGCTGACATTGTGTGAGCTCATTCTGGATAGTGACGATAAACTAAAAAATTTTACAGGGTGAATAATTTCAAAATATTTGACGCTATAGTAGAGATTTTTAATAAATATTGTAAGTACAAAAGAAGCCATCGGTTAAGTGTAAGAGAGAGATCACTAAACACATAATGAATATACACGGTCATAGAACATTTCTTAGTGGATCTAAATTGGAGTCATATTCCAATAACATTCTAGATATTCTGCTCAAGAACCTTTTTCTCATAAATATACTTGGAATGTTACTTATAGCAAGAACATATTCTATTCACGTTAATGATATATTCCTATATGAATCTACTTCCCAAAATATTCCTAGAATGTTACATAAGACACACAATCCTCTTATGTACTAAGAATATGTCAAGAACATTATACACTTTTCAGTGATGTTCATATCAAGTGACTATCACATTTTTCGGAATGTCCCCTAGTCTATCAAACCTTGCGCGATATTTGAGCAAAATGTATTCCTTGATTAAACCCAATGAAGTTTTTGAGCTTAGGAATACTTGATCTATCAATTGTTTGTAGCAAACATTTGAAATTTTTTACAATTTACGGCCAAAATTATTGATCTTCTTTTTTTATTGCTATACTTGACTCATTTGATTAGAATTATCTGCAAAGAGGTACCCGAGATTACTTTTTATAATATATATACCTGACTACTTATCGTAGTGCGTAAATAGTGTGTAAGCTGTGATAGTGCCATATAATGTATGTTTCCTTACCTAAATACAAAATACAACTGGGAAATTTCAAGTTCGAATCTCCCGCAGCATTGCCACACACGTAGTGCAACGGAAGAACGAAACAATGTTTAGTGCACCGTTGTCCGTAAGCGGTAATAAAAACAAATGCTAAAAAAACGTAGTATATTTGAGAATACCATGGACCTATGAACAAAGATGGACTCAGTTTCTTACATCAAATTGTGAAGCCAAAAATATTATGTTAGGTCAGTGTAACGGTCACATTCTAAACACCTTCGTAGGTTGTCACGTTGTATAGATTATAATCCCTTGTCCAAGTATTTCTAGAAAAGTAAACTATTATCTTGTTCATTGCCCACTTTCCAACAAAATTAATAATTATTTTGGAAAATTGAATATGACCTTTTTATGGATTTAGTTGGAATATTAAATGTAAATATGTCGTAATAAGCATGAAGAAATTTTTAAGCACGTAGGTGTACTGAAAATTACTTATAGCCGGCAACGTCGTGCTCTCAACGTCTCATGTCAACTGTGCGGCTACTGTTCTATGAGCGATTCTTTAGTTCCGCGTTGTTCTGTGTCTGTCGCTTGTGTTTATACAGTTGAGGAAGTTTGTTTGATTTCATATTTTAGCCCTGCTTTAAGTGTTATTTGTGGAAAAGTGATATAATATTATCAATAATGGTGCTACAGTGCTGTATTTGCAAAAAAACGAAGTTATTATATCCCGATCTCACGTTTCATACGTAAGTATTGTTTATTTACATTTTAGAAGTATAAACAAACATCTCATGATCTATGTTTCATAGGCGTGGTAGTGGGTTTCGTATGTACCTTCTTGCGGTAAAATAATATTCAATCAAATTGTGATCTAAAAATATTTCTAACCTTTACAATGTTTCATAATAACAAATATTCTTGGTTTTCAAGAAATTAGACATCATGGACGTATATAAACACCGCTAGACATAATCATCTGACTATAAAAACTCAATAATTCACAATTACGATTTTAAATATTGTTTTGCTTTTCTACATTTAACCACTAATGATAATTCAAATTGTAGTTGGTTTTTCTATGAATGTAAATGGATTTTATGAGGAGTAGGAATAAAAATAACACATTTAATTACCTATGTAGGTTTCCAACTAATATTGATGATAGAGCCATTTGGTTATCAAATTTAGGAGAAGAAAAGAGAATTTCAAAACATTCAAGGATCTGTTCTGCTCACTTCAGTCAAGAAGATTTTGAAATTAAAATGAGTGGTAGAAAGTTCTTGAAAATTTGTGCCATTCCAGCATCTGTAGTTGATCCTGAGTCAATGCCAGGGTAGGAAATAATAAATTATATCAATTTTATAGTACCTAATCAGTTGAATATAAGATTTAATGTTCTTCAGGGAAAACTAAATTATTATTTACTATTCTATTCTTTATAGGCCAAAAACAATTCGGTCAATAGATACTACTACACACACTAATTTTGAGAAAGATATAAATTGTCCAGGCTCTTCAACAATGGAAAGGTAAGTTGACAAATGTTCAAAATAATGAATTCTCAAGTACCTAACTATAATCACTGTAAACTGTTGGGGAATCCGACAACCTGACTGTTGGGGAATTGATTCATATATTTGTCATATTCCTTATGTTTGGTTTAAGGTCATCAGTGATAATGAATATACCACCTTCATCCAATGTATCACCTGATTCAGCTTCAGATGACAGTTTTCAGATAGACATTGATTCTCCATGTCCTCCAATTAAGAGGTAAGTTTTTATTGTTGAATGCTTTGAATTATCCATGATTTTTTGTTTTTAATTTTCAGGAGAAAAATTGAATCAGATAATGATCAACTTCAATCTGATATGTCAACTACCATAACAGTATCAGACATATCAAATACTTTTTCTACATCCGATATGTCAAATAACGAAGCCTCAGACATTGAAAAAGTGCTGACTATCAATGCAAGTCATGAACAGGCAGCAGAATCTTTCAGTACTCTGTCAGCATCTGAAACTGAATTGGTTCAAACACTAATTACAGAAGATATGGATAATAGCTACATTGAAGAAGATAGGAAGACTAAACCATTATCCAAAATGTCAAAGAAAATGTTAGTTCTTATACATTAAATTTTAATGGCCATTAAAATAAAAATCATCAGTTGAAATTTAAAATTTTCTTTTGATATCAATGGAAAAAATATTTGAATAAACAAAATACATTCTTAAAATGATTGCATGCTAATTAATTATCACCCGTTTTAGGGAAACTAATGCAGTTCATGAGATGACTAGTAGTTCCTTCTCTACCCCTACAAAAGCAAAAAGAAATTTCAGGAAGTTGAAATATACTGTTATTTCTCAAAAACGAAAGATACGAACTGTGCAGCAATCTGTAAGAAGGTTGAAATCTAGGGTTACATCTTTGAACACATTGATCAAATTATTGGAACAGAAGACATTGTTGCATGAGAATTGTGAAGCTCCATTGAAAGTGAGTATTTTGTTAGGATTTAAATTATTGAAATGTGGGTGCCCATCTGTTCATGTAGGTAACCAAATCCGTATCCACCTATATATTCAAAAATACACTTGACATAGTACTAATGCTAACATGCTTGTTTCAGGTCTCTTTGCCTGAATCTGTTAATCAACTTTTTGAGAGAATGTTGGAAGGACATAGAAACCAAAAATACACAACAGCTCTCAGATCCTTTGCTCTTACTCTGAGTTTCTATTCAACAAGAGCATACAATTTTGTGAGGAAAACATTTAATAAATCATTACCTCACCCTACAACTTTATCAAAATGGTACCAGTCAATTAATGGAGCTCCTGGATGGACACAAGAGGCATTAAATACACTGAAAGCTAAAGCTAGTGAAGCTAAAGAAAAAAATAAAACTATTGTTTGTAATCTGGTATTTGATGAAATGTCAATTCGAAAACAAATTGAATGGACAGGAAAAAAATTTTGTGATTATGTGGATATTGGTACTGATTTCAATAGTGATGAACTTCCACAGGCCAAGGAAGTGCTTGTTTTCATGCTAGTTAGTGTGAATTGTTCTTGGAAGATACCTGTAGGATATTTTTTGTTAGACGGTCTTCGTGGATCTGAAAAAGCTGCACTAGTTCGAAAATGTTTAGAATTGGTACATGACACTGGAGTGCTTGTTACCTCCATAACATGCGATGGGGCTCCTGCTAACTTGAAAATGGCAGCAGATTTAGGGGTTGATTTCAGAATACCTATAAAAAGTTATTTCAGTCACCCTGTTACACAGGAAAAGCTATTTATATTTTTAGATCCATGCCATATGATCAAGTTAGTTCGAAATTGTTTAGGATCCGAAAAAATTTCAGAAGACCACGAGAAAAACCAAATTAATTGGTCTTATGTCGACAAGTTGGTGGATATACAGTATAACCAAGGCTTACATGCTGCAACGAAATTGCGAAAACGTCACATTATGTGGACAAAAGAAAAAATGAAAGTCAAAATTGCCACTCAAACGCTAAGTAAAAGTGTAGCAGATTCATTGTTATATCTTTGCAAAGATTTATGTTTGTCTGAATTTAGAGGAGCTGAAGCAACTGCTCAATTTATACAATATTTTAATGATCTGTTTGATATGTTCAATTCAAAAAACAGATTTGCTAAATATTTATATAAGAAGCCATTATCTCCGAAAACAAAAGAACAGTTCTTTAAGTATTTAGATGAGATTAAAGAATATATAGTCCATCTATCCTCTAGATCAGTCAACATTTTGAAATCTAGAAGAAAAACTGGGTTTTTAGGCTTTCTCATTTGTATAGAAAGCCTTAAAGGTCTGTATGAGACATATTTGGAAAACGATAATGTTTTAAAATACATCCTTACCTACAAACTTTCCCAAGACCATTTAGAATTATTTTTTGGTTC
The DNA here is from genome assembly GCA_910591675.1 of Galerucella calmariensis. Classification (NCBI taxonomy): domain Eukaryota; kingdom Metazoa; phylum Arthropoda; class Insecta; order Coleoptera; family Chrysomelidae; genus Galerucella; species Galerucella calmariensis. The sequence goes on from CAJUYG010005928.1 coordinate 8,693, forward strand.
TGTCAGGAGTCGTGGGGGATTCAACAACAACCCTACTGCAAGACAATTTGAAGCAGCTTATAAGAGGTAGATAGTTCATACTGAAATAAAAGCTGGTGACACTGGAAATGCTATCAACCTTGATGCAACTTGAATATTGTTTTGTAGTAGTGGTAAGCTGACCGAAAATGAAGTTTTAGATCAAGCCGCCAAACAAAATACCCTTGAAGAACAATTAGAGGCAGATATTCACAACCTGGATTATATAAATTCCTCAGCTTGGAACTTGACAGACTATGTGGATGATATTGTTTGTTATATTGCAGGTTTTGTTTCAAGAAGCTTAAATAATAGTGTTATCTGCTCCACATGTAAACGATTATTAGTAGATGAAAATGATGGAACTTTTTACAAACTTCAAAAGAGGAAAGAGTATAAAAACCTCACAAAGGCATCACTTTTAACCATCAGAACTTGCAAAGAAGCTGAGAAATATTTCAGATTTTTTAATAAAACGACAAATATCTACAATTGGCGCATTAAAAATCTAATGAATATTTTGGTAACCAAAACAATACTAAATATTCCAAAAACCGTATATAAATATTTTGGGGACCATTTGTATGATGAAGACGTAATCAATGGTCACTCAATTCAACTTTTAAAATTGGTGCTTGAAAAATATTTCAAAATTAGAATAAACCATGAAACTAAGAAAAAGTTAGATTCCGCTACTATACTACGAATACGGAGTGTTCTTACTAAAACTGTTTTATTTTGCAATCAGCAGATCCATTTTGCTACCAATTATTTTTTAACAAATACTGTTCTTAAGCCTTGTACTTTTTAGTTACATTGTCATTATTGTATACATTTTTAAAACAAATTAAATAATACCCTCTTGGTAGGGGGACTGGAATGCCCTCTTGGTAACTTTTTATTCTACCCTCTCAATGTGATTGCCGGTTAATTGTAATGTGTAGCTAGTCATTATGCTACAATTTTTTTAAAATTTTTCTGTGTAAAATTTTTTTTACAAGAATTTGTCTTTGATAAAAAGGTTATGAAATGATACATGCAACTCTATACAATTTGCTAAATACTAGATTAAAAAAGTGTCTTGGAACTGTTTCTAATAAAAGTTCAGTGTAATATACACCTTTATGTGTTTTAATTTTTTTCCACCTTCTTTTGGCGTATAAAGGAACGACACGATTTCGTCCTTAAAAATTTTGTTATAGGTAACGAGTCTGACGTAATAGAACAGTTTTTATTCCAATTATAATTTTAATATTTTATTTTTTTTACTGTTCAATAATATTTACGTATGCCTATGTTGTTTGAGGAACTAGCACATTCTATCGCTTCGATTCCCCTTTCCCTCGACCCGCATGCCCACAAACACGCGGCTTCAAAATAATATGTGCTGAATATGTCTAGTTGCTGTGTCCATCTTTGTTTATAGGTCCATGGAGAACACAGTTTATAATAAAATTCATAAATTGTTTCATGTCTTATCAAAATACGTGTGAAAAAGGAATTTTATTAACAATAAGAACTTTCATTGCGGTGGGCTTTTAGACACTATTAATAGTACCAAAAGCCAAGCCAAAATGCTATACGAGATAACCTAGCTTCGAATTTTGTATGTTATGGTGATTACTGATTAGTGAAGTGAGAGTTTAGTTATGATTTGGTAATAAATATTTTAGATTTTCCATATGTGAGCATGGTGTGTGTTAATTGAAGGTAAGTAAATTTATGTTATTCGGTTTCTCAATCTCAAAGTATTCTAAGATCCATGGCCCCATGGGGCACGTGCTTATTTCCAAGAGGACCTATAATCTTTCAACTTTAACTGTACAGCATGGAATTTGTCACACATAATATTCATAACCTTCTTCCTATAACCGATTTGGTTGTTTTGATGAATTTAGCGCATTTCCTTTTAAGAACTTCATGCCTCAGCTTACAAAGCAAGTTTGGATAGCTGCATATCCATTGAAACAAGTAATTCGTAGGTAGACTAAGCAAAATGCACGCTTTTGTAATTATAGCCAAACCAGACCCCCAAAACAGATTCAAAAATTGTTTGAACACAGTAGTGGCCCACTAGTGGAACACTGTGTATCTCCCCAGTATAAAATCATTCAATTTGAAAAGTTCAGGTTGAGCTGTTCAAAGTTTGCAGATTCATTTGGGAAAAAATCTAGTTTAGTGGTACAACGCGGATTTTGATGAAATATTTTTTTTTATTAATTCTAGGTCGCTGAACACGAAAGTTAAAAAAAAAATTGGCGCTCTCTTACCAAAAACGAGTTATGAATTTTTGAAAATGTTTTCAGATGAGCACTGCACTGGTTTTATTGACACAATATAACTTTTATAATTATTTGTTATAACTCTCGTTATAACTGCTACACAATGTTGGTGATACACTATATATTTGCTTTTTACGATATTAATCCCACTCACACACTGAAAACACTATGTTATTGATATATAACGTTTGTAAATTCTTTTTTGAATTCAACAATTATATATTTTAACATTTCTGTCTAATATGACTGACACATGTTTCGTCTGTTCTCCTTTAGTAGTAAGAGTAAGACTTGTACCTACAAGCATATTTAGCCAACTAAAGAGTAAAGACATTTAACATAGATAAAAAATACAAGCATATTTTAGCGCGCGAGAATTACGAAACATCGACCCGGTGCACATTCTGGTGGAATACAAATGATTAGATACTTTTTTCGAGGAAGGGAAGAGAATAAACAAGTATGTATATAGGAAGAATTTAATATCAAATGATTTTAATTCAATAATATAATGTTTTCTGAAAAGGGAAAGGAAAGTCAGGATGCTAATCAATGATTTTTCTTATTTAGAGATCTACATTGATTGATTAAAATCGCAAGCGAAGCGATTGCGCCGGGTCGTCGAATCGTCGACCCGGCGCGCCTCCATATGAAATACAAAGGGGAAGGGAATACAGCGAGCGCGCTGAGTCAACGTTTCGCAATTCGCGCCTTCATGTGGAATACAAATTATTAGACGTTTTCGAGAAGGGGAAGGGAATAAACATGTATGTATATATAAAGACATTAATTTCAAATGATTTTTATTCAATATGTTTTTCAAAAAAGGAAAGGAAAGTCAATATTGTAATCAATGAATTTTCTTTTAGAGATTCTTATTAATATAGCGAGCGAAGCGAGCGCGCCGGGTCGACGTTTCGCAATTCGCGCCGCCGGGTCGACGTTTCACAATTCGCGCCGCCGGGTCGACGTTTCGCAATTCGCGCCACCGGGTCGACGATTCGCAATTCGCGCGTGCGAATTGCGAAACGTCGACCCGGCGCGCCTTCATATGAAATATAAAGGGGAAGGGAATACATATTTATAACCTTTCCTCATCTCTCCACCTCAAACTGACTGACTTCATTGGATTTCTTAATTTTATTAACGAATAATGAATGAAGAAGCAGGTATAGCATACCTCTGTCTGAATGTAGAAGGGAGTGGAAGTAGTGTTTCTAACATCGCTCCCCGACCCCTGGCACAGATCAAAGTATAATATCTGTTTCGATCAGCTATCACATATTATTGAATTAAAATTAGTCATATTATTGAATTAAAATCATTTGATATTAAATTCTTCCTATATACATACATGTTTATTCTCTTCCCTTCCTCGAAAAAAGTGTCTAATCATTTGTATTCCACCAGAATGCGCACCGGGTCGATGTTTCGTAATTCTCGCGCGCTAAAATATGCGTGTATTTTTTATCTATGTTAAATGTCTTTACTCTTTAGGTGGCTGAATATGCTAGTAGGTACAAGTCTTACTACTAAAGGAGAACAGACGAAACATGTGTCAGTCATATTAGAGGGAAACGTCAAAATATATAATTATTGAATTTAAAAAAGAATTTACAAGAGTTATATATCAATATCATAGTGTGTTTAGTGTGTGAGTGGGATTAATATCGTAAAAAGCAAATATATAGAGTATCACCAACATTGTGTATCAGTTATAACAGATCATTATAAAAGTTATATTGTGTCATTAAAACCAGTGCAGTGCTCATCTGAATACATTTTCAAAAATTCATAACTCGTTTTTGGTAAGAGAGCGCCAACTTTTTATTTCATTTTCGTGTTCAGCGACCTCGAATTAATAAATAAAAAAATATTTCATCAAAATCGGCGTTGTACCACTAAACTAGACTTTTACCTTCATTTGTTTTGTTATATACTGATGAAGTACAAAATTTTTTTAAATATCAAAAC
>CAJUYG010005929.1:0-12965 GCA_910591675.1 Galerucella calmariensis
AAAATATATTTTGGTACGTCTATGAAATCTACTTAAATGAATGATTTATTACTCCTTGTCCTTTCTATATAGACTATAACATTGTTGCCGACAAAAATTGGGAATAACTTGTACATTTGGCAACATTTGGCAACAGCGGTTAAAATATACGGGGGCACTGAACACACACTCATCGCTGACTGCTCACAATTATTCTTCTCTCTCTTTTAAGTAGTTTTTCTTTTATTTTCCTTGTAGGTACTTGTGTAAATCGTATGTTGCAATTATAGCATTATACTGATTTTCTTTTTTATCGGTATCGTCATTACGACTCATAACTATAGAAATTGATCACTCCTCTCCCCCAATGCACAAATACATTTATTTCACTTGTTCGGATGGATCAGTCACCGTTGCAAGTGGGACTCTTCGACAAATCCCACGAGATTTCTACTCGTTTGGGGCTTACAATTTTGTTGTGAACAATTTTCCGACTCGTCGTAGTGCGTATATAAATATATACTAACAAGTTGTTAAATTGAAAGGAAGTAGTTTATCCATTTCGGTTTCCTTTTCAAAAGTTATATTCAAAGAAAATTTGTTTTGTGTAAGATCTGTAAACGGAAATATTCATTTACAAACAAATTAAAATCATCTACTCGTGCAATTTGGATCTTTGCACGTGTCTACGAAGTATTTTGTCGGGTCCATATTGTCTTCATCGTTCCAAAACGTCTTTAATGACGTACTGATAGTAATGAACATTGATCAAAGCGAAAATTCTAATGCTCCGTTACGCATTATAAGAACATTTACGTGTGTCTTTTCACGAATTGAAAGCCATTAGTCACACATGTGTACTAAGTTCGTGTGGTTTTATTTTGTACAGAGAAGGATTTTGAAAAAATTAGGAAAAAAGCGGTTCTGCAGTTGGGGAGATGAAGGGCTGGTCCTTTTTCCTTATAATTCTGTGTTTCTGCTTTAAATTGTGTGGTTGTCAAATATAGGATTTTTACGATAAAAAGACGATGACGTCATTTTTAGTTACTTTCCTGCTCATAAATATTAATTTACCAACCGTAAATATACAATTTATCCTCAACAGCCATGGCAATTTACAGCTTACTGGTTGGCAAAACTTCAAGACTTTGTCAGGCCAACTGGTAAAATTCCCCAGTTTGTTTTAACGTTTATTGACATTCGATCATCGTCTAATATTTAAGTGTTTTTGGTGCTTTTAAATTCATTGCTTCTTTGAGATTAAAAAAACAGTTATTTTCATAACTAAATATTTAGGAAAATCTGCAGTGTGAAGTTAATAAAATGCCGAGTCAGCTGAACAGTAACTGTCAAGAGATGGCAACATCTTTGTTAAGCTATTTTGAACGAGAATGCCGAAACGGGCGCCCACTTCTCCCGCTTACTGCTGTAAAAGACTTAAGTAATAGTATTCGCTATTTGTATTTATTATTAATAAGAACTGCCAATCTAGCATCAGATTGACTTTTCTAATTTTCGTTAAGTAAAGAAAAAAACTACAGCTTGGCAACATCACAATATTTTGTTTTGCAGCGTCATCGTCTTTTTATCGTAAATAAACCATAGCATCTCACACTTCTTACAGATTTCTGCTACCGACAGCCTTTTTTGAATTCTAGGATGTTATTTTGGTCAAAATAAGCATTTTCATCCATTGCAAAATGTTGTAATTTTTTAGTATCATCCTGTATGGCTGCAATGGAATAAAATGCTTATTTCGACTTCCAAAAAAACATACTAGAATTGAAAAAAAAAACTGTTTTTGGCCGAAATTAATAAGAAGTGTGTGAAATGGATTTATTTTGTAATAATATTGATTATCAAAAATATCAAAAATAAAATTAAGAGTAATATTTTTTTTAAACACTACCCCTAGGTTATTTTTCATTTTCCATCTCGGTATAATTATGTCGAATTTTAAAAAACCCGTCACCTATTATAAATTGAAAAAAAAAGAAAGCCTTCCGCTGCCGCCCTTCTGGTGCACACACAAAACAAAACAGCGCAAACATTCACCAGCAGTTACAACAACCCAATAAAGAAATTGTTTGCACAAGTTGTATTAAAAATGAATTAATCCATTTTTGGTTTGGCTGCAAACACGGCAGCGAGTGCTGGGGTAATTATTTCGCAATTTCCACCCCTAATCAATCTCTATCATTTTGTCGAACGACCGGCCACCCTCCTGGGGTTTGTCTTTCAACAAAAGGACCCGCTTCCGATTCGCCCAGCCGAGCTTTCTGCTACCGAAAAAAACAGAACCGGAACGCTCCAATTTGTTATAAAACAAAATTTTACACGTATGTAGAAAAATCCTGGATTTCCCTTTCAGGAGTCGTCATACAGTTCGTGGAGTATGTATTGTCTACAACTTTTGCTGCATATCACTGTTTTACAGGTGGTTTTTAACAGGAACACGTTTCTTGAAGAAAAAGTCAAGATTTTCTATAATGAAGTATCTTTACTGCAAGGAAATGATATTTCCCCACATTTAATACGCATATTCTTACTTTTATCTTGATTTCCTAGGCAATAATTCTAATGAATAATATTCATTGCCTCAACCAGCTCTGGAGGAGTCCTAGAAATGGGAAATTTTTCATCACTTATCATTTTAGACTCCGTTTCGCACAAGAAGAAGCCACATGAAGTTTGCCAACTGTCTTGCGCAGCCACATTCTTGGACTCTGTGCTGTTAGGCTTTCCCCACTCAGTTGAACATTATTCCTCAATCAAAGTCTGTATTTTTCAAAAATGGAATTGAAGTTTGAGAAGGTCGTTTTTATATCTTTTTATCTCTTGAATAACCTGAATACGGTCCTGCTTCCGTGCTACCAAAAGGATCTTTATTAATTTAACTTCGGTTATCGTTTATGTGTTAACATATTTATTATTTTACGAAGGGTAATTTGGGTACTTGCCAGGGGGTTCTTTCGTCTGGATTGTTCGGTCTTATTTGGTTGGGGAGAGATAAATTACTGTATATTGTTCATATATTACATTGTATCACAATATACCGAGAGCAAATTTAAATAATTTAACTTAATTAAAAAAAAAAGATTTAAAATAAACATTACAGTGATAGTTGATGCAATTTTACGTTGTCTGAAATGTGGATATAAATCAGGAAGGTTGAAAAAATCATTTTCTTTTAAAATCTAGACTTATTTTCCGTTAATGTATATAATCTGTAAAGTAAGGTTCATTCACTTCATCATTTTCGTTGTACCACTGCATTGTGTACAAAAGGGGCAATTTCTAAAGCTCGCGCAACGAAACTATTTTAACTATTCGAAACGGAATTAGAGTTGGAATTGATTTTTATCATAAAATTATGGAAAAAAGTACGAGACAGAATTTTTTCAAGAATTCCAGGAAATCATGAAGAGCCACAACCTATATTTTCCTAGAATGTGTCAGAATTAACAAACATAGGACTGACACTCACAGGATAAACATACTAACTGACAGCCAAGCAGCCTTTGCAGCTTTAAGCAGCCGCAAGGTAACATCCAGACTGGTAGAAGAACGCCAGAAAGAACTTAATGAACTAGCAGACCACATTAAAGTAAGATAAGTGTGGGTGCCGGGACATAACAGTATTTCTGGAAATAAACAAGCTGATGAACTCGCGATAAGAGGTTCAGCAACAGCATATCTTGGACCAGAACCAGCTCTTGGAACCACAAAGTAGGTAGTCCGAGGGCAAATGCAAAAATGGGTACAAAGCCAACATAGACTTCAGTGGAGGAACACTCCAAAGCAGGTACACAGTAAAACCTTCATAGGTGACACATGTGTAAAACGGGCCGAAGAACTACTGAATATCAGTAGGAATAAGCTAAGAATTATTACAGGTTATATAACGGGGACCTCAGCTGCAGACTTTGTGGCATGGAGACAGAGACCGTAACCCAGTTCTTATCTGACTGTGAGGCACTGGACTCGAGGAGACAAACAATCTTTGGAGAAGAAAATGTGCCACCTGAAGTATATGGCACACATCCAATGGACCTACATCGTCTACTCGAATAGTACGGTGGACTGAATGTGGGCATCAGAAGGACTTCCAAAACACAAAAAAAAACTATATTTTGTTACAAAGCTGGGTCCCCTGGCGGGGAGAAACTAAGTTATCTTATTTATTTGAATTTTACTCTATCTAAAATACTGTACCATCGTCCTGATCCTAGTCCCGATCCTGGGGAAATTATTAAGAACCACAATCTGGATCCTAGGGAAATGATTAAGGACCACAACCTATATTTTGTAACAAAGCTGTGCCCCCTGGCGGTTAAAGACTAAGTTGCCTAATTTATTTACATTTCTTTTATCTAAAATACTGTAGCACGGTCCTGATCCTGGTCCCGATCCTGGGGAAATGATCAAGGACAACAACCTATATTTTATTACAAAGCTGCGCCCCCTGGCGGGAAAAGAATAAGTTGTCTAATTTATTCAAATTTTCCCCTATCTAAAATACTGTAGCACGGTTCTGATTTTGGTCCCGATCCTGGGGAAATTATCGTGGATCATAACCTAGATCCGGGGGAAATGATTGAGGATCAAAATCTATATTTTGTTACAAAGCTGTGCCCCCTGGCGGGGAAAGACTAAGTTGCCTAATTTATTTAAATTTTCCTCAATTTGAAATACCAGTAGGACGGTCCTGTAGAAAAAAATTTTCTCAAATGACCCGTTTGCTTTTGATTGTTTAAACAATGGTCGGCTTTTACAAAGTCACATGTTTCGCTTTAGTTCCGCCAAAAGCCGACCGCCAAAGGATGTCGCTTCTCTTAGCCTCGAAAATAAACCCTAATGAATAGGTGCCTTATATTTAAATGCTTCCTGTCTTCAAAATAACCAATAATTCAGGACATAATTAGAATGTTTTCAGGGTGTTAAGATGAAATTCTCTTGAATGGCGACTGGAGATGTTTCTTTGACAAGTTAATGTTTCATTAAGAAGCGGTACAGTTGATTGAAATTATTAGCTATGAACATGTGTGTTATTCGCTGTGGAACCAAGTTTAATTCAGAAAGATAGTGTATTATAGATGGTGACCGAATAGAGGAGTTCAGTCTAAGATCGGTGTGGCCAACAAAAAGTGTTTTTTTCTGATAAGAATGACAGTTAAGGTCTACCCTTCAAACAATAAGATTTTTGCATGTTTTTTATCATTGCGAACATCTATATTGCTTTTTTAAAATTATGAATACACCCCCGTGTAACGTTATATTTGACCACTATATTTAAATATCTACCGGACGGCGAGTAGCCAGTCCTTTTTCCTTATCAACATGTGATTCTCGTCGAAAACCTCTAGCACCGATCACCGCTGAAAGGCAAATTTTTACATTTAATGTGCGACGGATAATCTCCGTTGGTGAGGATCAGTATACACTGATATTGGTCAAATATTTCAATTCTTCTTTCTTATAGAGAGATGGAAATTAAGAACACACTGTTAATATGTAAACTCTTTATCGAAGCGGAGCATGTGAACAGGAGAGGAATATGCAACGTATGTCGATTGCTCATCGCATAGTTCAACAATTTAATAGCGAGTAGTGAGAATAAGCTTTTTCTCCTGTGAACCATGAAAGAGTCAAGTTGAATTTTCAAAATTTATCTTTTATTCAAACTTTATCTTCCCTAAAGTGCATTCAATGTAAATGGTAAGCTGCAATTTAAGTCTATGCTTTTCCTTTTGTGATTTTTGCTTTTATATTTTTTCCTCCTAGTGATAAGCGCCAGATACACACATATAATGATATTTTTTTTATCTTGTTCTTTTTCTTTTTCTAGTTTTTCTTATACATGTGATAAAAGGTTCACATGTATATAGTTGAAGTCTTTAAAATATGTATATTTAGTTAACTAATTAATTCAATCTAAATACCAACTTAGAATATTATATTTCCGGATTACATTTTTTCATTACATTTTCTTTATATCCTTCTGTGGTTGAAATAAGTAGTAAAATAAAATTTTGTTTCTATGTTACTTAGATATTGTTTTTTTTATTTCTTTGATTTCCTTTGATGAATGGAAATAAATAAGATTTCCTCAATAATATCATTTTTCACATTTCTTTATTGCTTCTTTTGTTTTTTTTTAATAGTAAAATACAGGATATTTTTTTTATGAACCACGTTCTTAAATGTATTGCTTAAACAATAATTGTAAAACGAATTACCTACTGCAGATATCCTGAATTTTACATAAAAAAAGAATGTAACTATTGCTGATACAACAACACTTACTGAGTACCTGAGATTTCGTACCTGAGACGTATCTGAGACTTTATACCTGGAAGTTGTACCTGAACTTTGTACCTGTACCTGCCAATACCGGACGAAGTAGTTTCCATCTCAGACAAGTGGAAAATTAAGGAAAGTAACAAGTAGACCAATTTAAAACAACGTGCTTCAACACACAAAACCAACATTTTTTTATATTTTACTGTGATATTTTTAGTCATTATACAACTTGTAAATTTAACAACGTTGTTCATATTCCTTCCCTTCCAACATTTCCAGGTTTGTTGATAGAGAGTGGTGAGGTGAAAAACAAGTCGACTAATATTATTCAGGGTGGCGCCCACTTACCTTTCTTGATTAACTTTAATTACATTTCTTAACTTGATTTATTAACTTATTAAATTCATTTCGTTTCTTAACTTCATTTATTATCTTATTAACTTCAATATAACTTCAATAACTTAAATAAAGTAGGATTACCCGCGAACCGGTAAGACTACTCCCTGAATTGATATTAGTTTGGTCTCCGAATTCACACCTGAGGTGCTCTCCACATTGAGTCGCCGTTGCAATTTATCTTGCCTTATTATTTTAAATAAATAATAGGTAACACCCGAAGCGTATATTTTGAAATTTAAAATGACTTTTTAGCTGAATACTCAACATATCGGTGGCCAATAATTCTAGGAACTTTTAGCATGTCACTATTTCATTTCTGTTATCTGTCACTAGTTATGTCATTATATCATAACTGACACTGCAGATGCCCGTTTTGACTGCAGTGAACGCCCGTGTACGTATGGTAAAGTGTTTTTTATGGGTAGCTTGAGTTCGCCGAAACGCGACGGCAATTCTGTGGTCGGGTCGACCGCAAAATGTGGCTCGTGTACGGAGGCTCTTAGGCTGTCTACAGACGGGTCCGGTCTGCAGTTTTCATATTCTAAATTCATATACGCAATACACGGAACGCTACGCGCCATCTCTCCCCGCTCTCCGCTAAGTACCAATCCCTTTATCTCGGCAGACAACCGGCTCAGTCCGCTCACGCCTCACTCACTTCATCGAAATGCGAAATCCATCTTCTGAATGAGCCCGCATCAGTCGAGTACGACTTCAACATCACAGCTCTAGAGCAGTTGGTCTCGACCGCAACATGCGTTCCGTCTATTGCCAGCCTCTTCTATCAACATTTGTTATTCGTGCAATAATTACAAAAACTAATAAATTCATAACGAAGGACATCCATCTTTAATACAATCCTAATAATTCAACCCATTTAGAACAAAGCTACGTGTTTTAGAACCAAACACTTAATATCCATTGTCTCGACCGGCTCCCAGGAGGTTCTCCGACAATTCTACTCCTTAATTTAAACAACACTGTATGAAATTTTCAAGATGGAGTTAAGTGAGATGGCATGGAGGACAAAACCTCGAACTGAGTTGAAAACAAGTCCCTTTGGCCGTATTTAGACCAGGAAGTAGACCGTTTTATGTGAAAAACTTAATGCGGTCGGTAAATCTTATTTGGTACACGAATAATTTTTTATTTTGACACAAACCGAAAGAATATAAGGTGTAAAACCTCTGATACAAATGAGCAAACACAGAATGCTCAGCTGCAAACAACACATCATCAGTAAGTATTACAATGTCTCTAGTTGAACCTCGATCTTTCTCAACAGGCATATATGTTCAGCTCTATTTGTAGCTTTGATCTTTCTTCTATCTTCACAATAAAGACACTATTTTTATTATCAGTGAGTGTTACTAACTATCTTTCCCAATAGGCTTTCCTTCACTTCCATTCCCACAGTATTAAAGGGAAGCACTTCATGGGAAGTATCCAAAGGTAAACATCTTGATTATTTTTATCTTCAAAGCTGTAAATTTATAGACTCAGTACTCAATCAAGTGGCAACCTTAAATTAAGTTTAATTTAATTTAATAGACCTATCCAAGATGATGTCAAATGATTTTCAAGATGGCCGCTGGTAGACACACAAATCTTTTGTTATGATATTATTGTATGTGAAATCTGTTTAGTTCGGTCAATTTACTTGTCTTCTGTGGTCTTCTTTAATCTAAAGGTTCAGTTCTTTATTGTATTGTGATTAATTATAAATAATTCAGTGTGAAACTAGAAAATATGCCTACTACTTATTGTGTGCTTAATTGTGGAAGTCGAGGAGATCGTGATAATGTTAGATTTTATCGAATACCTAGTGAATTACACTATCCACACAAACCTGAATGGAATTAACTATCAAAGATCAGAAGAAAAAGGTGGAAAGTCGACTTCTTGAGTTTCTTCAATAGGAACAGGGTTATTCATGAGTGTAGAAGGATCATTACCCTGAATAACTCTTATCTTTTCCTTGTATCTTATGGCAATTTCTTTACAGTCACTCTCTAACGTCAATAGATAATCACTTTTATTGGAACAAGCCATTATTTAAACTTTATACACGTATAATAGAAAAAAAACTATTAACACAACTATGCACCTATGCAAAACGCAGGTAAATGATCTTTTGTGTGTCTACCAACGGCCATTTTGTATGTCAGATGGTCACGTGTTCTGGATAGCCTTATTTAGTTTCTTAAACTGTTATATTTCTTGCTAAGATGCGTCTTTTACTTTTGATCTGGGACCATGAAAAATATATTTTTTTTGGTTTGAAAATTCATCTGCTTACTGGTCTAAATGGATATCGTGTAAAATTTTCTCCATGTTCTATCCATGCTGTCGCATGATTTCTCCATGGTTACCGGGACAATGGTGTTTATTTGTCCTGTGAGACCGCTAACAACGTGGAGAGGGCCTGATAAGGAAGAGATGATATTGTATACAGAATAACTACACCCTCCCATACCCCTTATTCTTCCCTATCGGGTCGTGTACTCTTTCAGGGGTGGATTTACTGGAAAATCCCGTTTTGTTATACCTTTAAACGTTAATATTGTCGGAATTTGTTCACATGTCTTTAGAGTAAAGGAGTAGATACAACAAATAATGAAATATTAGAAGTGATTTGGGTACAGTTTAGGTTACTTCTTTTTGATACACAGACGCGTAGTTCAATAGTGCTAAGACTTTGGATATACAGAAATGTCATAAACAGGTTTATTCGGTGAATTAAGTGTGCGCCAGCTGAGAAAGGAGATGTGGTTAAGTCGACTTAATGCAAGGATTTGCTACGATTTTCTACCAGGGGTCTTATTCTCAAACAGTGACATTTTTTGTCGCATGTGAGATTATACTTTTGTCAATCAAGGATGTATACAAAAAAGTAAAATCTCGCATGCGACAAAAAATGTCACTGTTTGAGAATAGACCCCCAGATACCAGATGCTAATAATATTTTCCGATTTGTTTACATTTTTCACAGCTGTCAATTCCAATTTAATCGACTCCTTTCCACATATCCTAACCTTATAACCCATTAAGTACTCTGTTGAAGTTTGACGTTTTCATTCTTCTTTTTTTCCATTTCAATGACCTGATGCCTAGCCAACGTCCAGCTATTTTCCGTGGTTTTCAAATTCAGCGAGTAGAGTTTGTTCAGCCATCCTTTGCCGTTACGTCATACATTGTCCAGCTTGCTCTCTCATTCATGAAATGGATGAGACGGAATTATGACGTCATTAACGTATTTCTTATCTAAGTTCGACATAAATTTTATCTGTTACTTTTGACAGTTCAGTTGTCATATTTTGAAAACAGTTCTTAACATATGTCATTGATTATAGTTTCGAGGTTAAGTGTAAAATAACATTGAAGTAATATAAGACATACGTAAAACAGTCACTGTGACGTTACGGCAAAGGATGGCTGAACAAACTCTAGTGAGAAAGTTTGGTCAAAACACTTCACTGACGTGGTGCCTACTAAATTTTATCTCCAACTGTGAAAATTATTAATTTAAAAACCTCTCTTCAGGCAATTAATAGCTATTTGTGTATCAAGAGCAGGAAGTAGTTCTTTGGCAGTCGAGACAATCTGTCGAGACTACCAAAGGACTTTCTGCTCGAAGTACACACAAGATTTTTCCTACGATCACACTAAAATAAAATTAATTGCCATTGTTCGTACTTAGCAGTTTCCGGATTCCAGTTTCGTGTACCTATGTACGTAGGCAACACTTATTACATTAATGTCAGATATTTTTTAGATTTCCCTATTTCTCATTAAATTATTACGGAAAATACTGTTGGATGCTTCAACTTATTAGAAAATCAACTAGAAGCCAATAATGTCAAATTATGACAGCTCGCGAAAAACATCAACTTTACAGTTGCTTTTCTAGGCACAAAAGACGACTTTCGATAGTGGTCGTAGAAAAAATTATTTTATTTGAAATGATTTGGTACCTACTTATGTCAAGTCCGATACTGATATTGAGCTCCCGATTGGCTTCTGTTTTCATCTTTTGTTTTGGGTTTTTTATTCAGGATAACCGATGAGGCTATTAAATGGTTTGGTGTCTTTTTGATAGAGCCCATTTTATTCTGCCATTGTGAGAGAAAATTGCCTCTTTTCATATAACAAGCGTATTTGTCGATACTTAAATTTGATTTATCGTCCAATCTTTGCAATCTCTTTATATTGATATACGTTATTGTATATTTTCCTAAATATTGAAAATGACATTTAATAGAACACTTTTTTACAAACAAAAAGTACTACATTGACAATTTGTTAGTATGTTTTCAAAAACAGATCTACATTACCGGCCTTTCATTGCATCAAGGTGATACCGTAAAGATAACTAATTTTTTTGGATCCAAATTACATTCTCCAGCCTTCTTCTATGTAGCCAATCTGCTTGAGTCTGAACCTTCCTTTGTAGACAGTGGCTTCTCATTCCCTAGTACAACAAACCGCCAATTGACCAGAAAATCAATGTTCCTTATTATTCCCTTATATCACTCCTACCTATCACATGCCATCTCTTTCCTAATCTTGCTCTTCACTAGATTCATCTGTAACACCCATCCATCCTCTACATTTTTTTCCCGCGGTCTGCTTTCTCCTTCCTCCTATTTGCCCAGACTCGTCTCCTCTGAGGGGCCAAGGGGGAACCTCCAATGTTTTCCCTCTCCGTCTTCATCCATTCCCTTCCTTCCCCCACTACATTCTGTCTGTCACTGGTTTAGGATGTGTTCTCTAGGTGACACATTGCTATCGTCTTCTTCATCTGGTATAGTTATTTGACCTTATTATTGAAGCTATACCTTGTGACTGTTGAATCAGTGGGTTGAGCCATCTTGTTTCAGTTCCTTGATCAAGTTTAGATAGTTAGCTTCGATTTGAATTAGTCTACGCCTTGTTTAAAAATGTACAGTGGTTGTAGATTCAACTACAAATGGTGAGAGTGGTTTCTATTGCCCTTTGTAATGCACTTGATACTTTACAGCCTCCACCTGCAGTGTCTTTGTCCACCAGTCGACTAGCCCGTATGATATCATTAGACAATGATTTGATTGATCTAGCACTCCTACTACTACTACTACTACTACTACTAAATGTACAGGCGAGCCTTGTCCTGGACAACTCAAGCCAAGGTTCTGACATTGAGGCCACTGGCGGGCCCATTGTGCCAATCCTGCTACCTAGTCATCCATGAAGCCGAGCCCTTCAATAAAGGCCACAACCTTTTTCAGTGGATGCCTGCTTGTGTCTCCAGGAGCCATGACAGTGACTCCGAAGATTCGCCTGCGTAATACAGCCCAGTGTGGACACTCTAAGAGAACATGAACTGACGTTTCATCAGTCATGCCGCAACCCCTACATAGGGAACTTTCCTCTACTCCTAGATTGTAGAGGTGCTTCCTCATACAGCAGTGCCCTGTTAGGAGTCCTGCTATCTTCCTTAGCCTACTCCTTGGTAGTTCAGTGGCTGCCCTGGCGTGTCCATCAGTCCATCCCTTCAGTAGAAGTTTGGATTGTCTAGGACCCTGCAGAGCATTCCAATGAGCGAGGTGCTGATTCCTCAGCTACTTCTTTGTCTCCTTGCGTATTCTTTGTTTTGTTAGGCCCAGGGTCGGGCCCGGGCCGCAGAAAGGAGCTGCCGCCCCTTCCGCAGCCAGCACTCCTAGTGGTCATATAGTTTGGCAAGTTTATCTGAAGCTACGGGGCATCGGTAAGAGGCGAGGAAACATGGCGAATATCTGTCATAAACGTACAAGTGGCGTACGGTACCTATTTTACCAAGTTACAAAGGTAACTGACAATACCAACGCCACTGGATAAATCAATATCAGTCAACTGAGGTAGTGAAAGGGAAGAGCACACGCTCACGCTTGCCAATAAGTTGTCAGCTGGCCAGGCCTTACGAATAAAAATCACCAATTATGTCATTCGGAGGTAACTATGGTTTTTGTACAACGCTGCCAGAGCTTGAAGAAGCCCATAACAAATTTGGAAAAGTGCTCATCTTTCAATATTCATGAATTGGAAAAATAATGTTAATAGAAAAAATTCAAGGAAACAAGCACATTAAAGAATTAATCATATTATTAATATTGTTAATAATAAAAAGTCCCTTTTCTAATTATCATCACTACATACTTAGCACTCTAGCTTCTTCATAGTTAAACGTGGCAATATCAAATGTTTTCGACTGCATTCCTTTCACGGCTTCAGATAAACTTGCCAAAGTATACATTGGGTCATTTTTG
>CAJUYG010005930.1:116-12960 GCA_910591675.1 Galerucella calmariensis
ATATATATATATATATATATATATATATATATATATATATATATATAGATTATTAGAAATATTTGCCAACTCAGTAACGGAGACGATTTATGTGGGGATGTGGCAAGAAAATACCAGAGAGTACTCTTTTTAAAATATATTATAAACTTAAATCAACTTATTTTCGTCCTCAGAAACTGTCTAAATTTACTATAGATCTTTTTCTTCTAAAAGCAAGATTATTTAAATAGAAATTGGAAGCATTTTTCATTTTAAACAGCTGCAGCGGTAACTTTTGTCATAACGAGTCCCTTTTGCGGTAGCGCGTTACTTTGGAAGTAACTACTGTAACTACTACTGTAAGTACTGTAAGTACTACTGTAACTTACTGTATAACTTACTTAAGGTCAGTCATAATCAATTACACTAAAATTATCAGTCCTTATCCCATAAACTGGGGAGAAGTGAAGTGAACTGAAATACCCTGGAGTGGTTTAAGTTTTATCAGGAAAACATCCAAATCTTATATTCGTAATTGGGGGCATCAAGGCAATATAACAGGACCGATTTTATGTATTGCTTTTATGAAAGATTTATTTTATTTACTCAAAAACAGTGATAAACCGCTTATTCGGGCGATACGGATCTGTTAGTATCTGATAAATATTGTCCAAATCTAATTGTGGAAACGATTTGACCTACAAACCATTTATTGATTTACATGATTTGATTTACTGTTTTCAGAGTAATTATACCTTTGTATTACAAAACAACTGTAAAGTAAAGTTACAAAAACGTTCAATACAGTTCCTTGAAAATTTACCGGCAACAGATTTCAAATGTTAGCGTCTATTGAACGTGATAGTTATTATAGTTGAGACAAGCATCAACATAAATTACAATCATTTAGCGTTTATCTTCTATTCTGCGACGGTTGTACCATATTTAAATTTCAGAAAAATGAAAGTTAATTTAAAGTAGTAACAACATTGATTACTATTTCACTATCTGATAATAAACAAATTAGTTTGTTTGGTAAGCAAAGAAGACTATCAAGTTATTTTGAAACTTCCTGAATTTTGGAACCATTTTTAGATCAGTATTTCAAATGCGGTGTCGCATGATGTACTTACTTTCTCATTTAAAATATTGAAAATAGATCAAGTACAGAACAAAATTGATATAAAATATACAAACTATGATTATTATAAAAATCCAAGAAGCTTTTTTCTTATTACATAAAAATAAAGGTAACACTTATTCCAGCGCACTGTATATAGAAATGTCTCTATAAAAGGTGAAACGTGGTATTTTCGATGACAAAAATCTAAAGAGGGAGTGAATAAATCGATAGCGTGACGGCTATCTTTATGAATTTTTTAAGTACGGCCTATAAACAACGCCTTACAATTTTTTCCGCTTTACAAACATCATTATGATGTGTAATGAATAGTCTTTTCAACATAGCAATTTGTTTAATTATGTAGGTGTTGTTAGATCAAACAGATTTTAGAAATTTACTCCAATTACTGATTGATAAAAAATTTATTATTTGTGACTTCTCTAGTTGTCCTCTGGATATTACACAAAGTATTCGATTATTTTTTTCACTTATGAAAATCTGACATTTTGATGGTTTTAACCAATAGCAATACATTATTCTAGCCAATCATTCGGTATTATACTGACTATTTCACTAGAGTAAATTGATAACTGACAAAATTTGAAGGTTTTGAACTGGCAATGTTTTGTCTTGTCGCGGCAATTTTTTGACGTTTAATATATAAAATCTATGTGTATAAAATTCTATCACTCTGTGATGGAATTCAGTATAAAATCTTTGTTAGTGGTTTCTAAGGAAACTAAGTTGTTTATTTATTGATTTAACTGTCTAAAAATTATTAAAACTGTTTCAAAAATTTGAATAAGTATTATTAACATGAATAATACAAGATTTGGAAATAATTCAATAAATGAAATAGAGAGTACAATAATTAAGCAAAGTATACCGCGAAATACAATGAAGACAAAAAAGTCTGCGTGGGAACAGTTTAGAATGTTCCTGGACGCACGTAATTATACGTTAAAAAAGGATACTTCTGAACAAGTTATAGCAAAAATTCTTGAAGATTATGGTTTTAACATGAAAAAAAAGAGATGGAACTGATTATACTGAAGATAGTGTGACACACTTTGGAATACGACTGCTCAAATGGTTCAGGAAAAATATTTTCTAGAATTTTACATCAAAATTGATCCATTTAAAGATATTACCTATAAATTTGCTAGATTGGCCAGGGATACAAAACGTAAAAAGCTTCAGGCTGAACCTGAAACCAGAGAAAGAAGTTCTAACGCGTTTACCAAAGAAGAATTAATGGAAATGGTAGAAAGCTATTCTGAAGATAATCCTGATGGGTTACAAAAAAAGTTTTTTCATTTATGTTCGTTCGAATTAGCATGGCGTGGAAATGAAGCTGCTAATTGTGATATTAATTACTTTAAAAAAGAATATGATAATAAAGGTAATTTTACTGGCAGGGTAGAATATAATCCAATCTTTTCCAAAACGACACAAGGGGGATCAAAAGCTTTATCTGGCAGTAAGTGGCTGGTAAGAAATAATGCTAACAACAATTTGTGTCCCGTTCGTTTATTTTTAAAAATTATTGAAAAAATAGAATCCAATCCTTATCTAACAACAACAAGATTATTTTTAACAGTACATCCAAATTGGGAGAAAGGAATATGGTACAAAAATTCACCATTGGGAATTAAAACAATTTCAAAGTGGACGAAAATATCGGCAGAATCAATTGGTATAGACACAAAAAAAAATAAAAATAACCAATTATTCACATAGAGCTTTTGCAATATCTGCATTAGCAAAAGAAGGAGTTGGTGAACAAGAAGTAATTAAGCTTACAGAACATTCTACTGCCCATTCTTTGAAACCATATTTACAATTAAATGAAGAACACCATTTCCAACTTATAGAGAACCTTCGAGAAAATAAAAATAAAGAAAAGGAATCCTCAGTTTCTAACTTAAATTCATCACAGGTTATGATGCAAAACAATCCTCAAAATAATAAACTGAACATAACTGAAATAAACTGAACATAACTGGCACAGGGGGCGATCTTCTTTTGTCATTAAGTATCCATGGGTATAGCGTGTATGTCCAATGCGCAATCTTCTTATATTTATTTTTTCTTTTCTGGAGAGTGTGGAGTCATGGTGATACTTCAGACTAGGTTGTATTTCATGTAGAGCGGAGTGTGTTGTGTCCCAGTATGATTGCCAGGAGTCTCTTAGATGTTTTTTAAACAGAGATTTTAGGTCGTCATGAATTTGTAAAAATGTTTTTTGGGTTTTAGTTGTGGCCAGCTTAGCGGCGTTGTCAGCTGTTTCAGTTTCAGTTTCAGCTGTTTCAGTTGTTCCAATATGTGAAGGAGTCCAAATTATCATGATGGTGGTGTTTTGAGAAAATAGTGTCTCTTATCTTTCATGGATTTCTTGTATTAGAGGGTGTTTTGAGTTAGCTTTCCTAATTTCTTGGATTGAGGAGAGGGAGTCTGTACAGATAGCGACCTTTTTATTTCTTGTGTTGTTAATTTGACAATTATAAGAAATGCCGATTTCAAGATATGGAAACATGTATTTTCCTCAGGCATATTAGTGAGTATTGAATAATAAAATAATTTTGGAAAACATCCCGTTATTAGAATATTATAATTAATTAAATAACCTCGCTTTGATGAAACAAAATTAAATATCACCATTAGCAAATCCGACAGGATTACAAAACCATAACATAAAGTTAGTAGGTAACTTTATTAATTTCAACTTAAAACGATTTTAGCGAATTGTCGAACAACTTTATTAGTAGGTAATAATAGTACGCATGTTCAAAGGGACTTTGATATATCAAACACAGTCAATGCCCTTTAATAGTCGAAATGTTAAATACAACTTTCAAACACCAGGAGTAACTAACCATACATCAAAATTTTGCATCTGTTGAGTTAGGTACAAACTCCTATGCGAAAGAAAACATTCGTTTTGAAAACACTCTTGAATACCAGGGGGGCATCCATTAATTACATGAGCTCAGAATGGGGAGAGGGGTCCTGTAAATTCTTACCAAATCTCATAAAACCGGAGGGGGGATAATCAAAAAATCTCACGTCAACTTTAAAAAATATAAAATATTACAGATATTAAAAAATAGCTATTTATGCCATTAGTTACGAAATGACTCACTTCGTTCATTCCGCGTTACACAAAATTTCATTTAGTAACGTATTGCATACAAGATTTTTTCTAATTTTGAAGAAAGTAATAATAAAATAAAATTTAATATAATTGATAAAAATTTGGAGAACATAAATTTAGTTTGTTGCTGTTACTTCATGTTAGTTGTCAGTTTGACATTTTGTAAAAAAGTCTAGACGGAAGGTTTTTAGCGAGATTGATATATTTTTAGTTTTATTTTAAAAAAATGAGTGATTCAAGTTCTGAAGAGCTACCAAGCGATATTGAAGAGGCTATTATCAGTAATTCTCAAAAAGTCAAAGGCAGTTTATACGAAAAAAGGCATACGAAAAATTTGTTACGTCGTGTGATGAGAAGAAAATTAAACATGTTAATGAGAAAGTTTCACTTGCATATTTTGAGGGTAAGAAAGATCTAAAAGTTTCCACATTATGGACACTTTACTCAATGTTAAGGTCTGAACTAAGTCTGAAAAAGAATATTGATATTAAAAAATATACAAATTTGGTAGCATATTAAAAGGCAAGTGGACGGGTACAGTGCTAAAAAGTCAAAAGTTTTTATTAAAGAAGATTTTACCAAATTTTTAGTGGAAGCTGATGACAAAGAATACTTAATGGCTAAGGTTGCAATGATAATTGGAATGGCTGGAGCAAGCAGAAACGCTGAATTAACATTTGTTCCAGTTGAAAATGTTTTAGACGAAGGAAGCCATTTTCGTGTTGATATCCCACCTTCAAAAACAAAAGTTATACGGCAGTTTGCAATTACCACTGGAGACATTGAAAATACGAATCTTGTTGAGATATTAAGAAAATATATTAAGTTGCGTCCCCAGGTTCTTGAACACAACAGATTTTTTGTAAAATATGCGAATGGAAAATGTACAAGAAATCCTGTGGAAATTAACGCAGTCTGCCAAAAGTTATTGCACGATTTCTTGGTCTTTCAAATCCTGTTCTATATACTGGCCACTGCTTCAGAAGAAGCTCTGCCACTTTCCTAACAGACAGTGGCGCCGATATTTTAAAATTAAAGAGGCATGGAGGTTGGAAATCTACCTCTGTTGCGGAGGGATATGTTGAAAATTCCATGAATAATAAAAAACTTATAGCAAAAGAAATATTTGGTGAAACATCTAATGCAATGTGCGCCGCTTCCCAAATAACAGCAAGTTCGAGCAATGAAAAAAATATGTCGTCGGGAATTAATTTGACTAATTGCAATAATTGTGTTATCAATATTTATAATAATTAATTAATTTATAATTTATGTTTTTAACTTGTATTATAACAGTTTAATAAATAGAATAATAATTCTTTTTGTCACTAATTTTGAAATACAACAATTGCATAAAATTTTATTTTATGCAACTAGTTACAAAAAGTAAGACGTTTCATAATGTCAATCAGTTTTAAAAAGTGTCACTTTATATGTCAAAATTAGAAAAATATATTTCAAGTGTTCATTTTCCCTGTTAAAAAAATGTCATGGCCATTAAAATCATTCAGTTCGAGAGTAAAAAGAAAAGAAATGTTTCGAGTTTTTAAAAGAAAATAATAAAAATAAATTTTGTTGAAAATATGTTTAGCTTCAATCTCACGTAAGGGGAGGGGGGGTCCAGGCAAATCTCACTAAATCTCACCTAAGGAGAGGAGGAGTCTAAACTGATCGAAAAATAGCTCACGTAATTAATGGATGCCCCCCAGTAGAAGTGGTTAAGTGTATGCTACACGATATGCCGCATAATGGCGTGAAAATGTTGGCAAGACAATGTTGGATCAATTCAAATGAAGAGATACTTGGTATAATCAACGCCAATATTGAAGGTGTTTTAAAATATTCAAGAAAGCATCTGATAAATGGAAAAATATATTAAAATACAATAAAATTACGTCGAAAATTCCACACTTCTGATTTTTAACCAATCAGAACGTGTATTTCTGTCAGATCACCATAGCAACGGATACATTTTATCGGAAATATTTTCCTGATGGGAACTCAACAGCGAATTATACTGGAAATTTTTTTGACGTCTATAATGACAGAATATTTTTTTTGACAATCTAATTTTTATTTGTTCACATAATAATTTTGATTAATTTCAACAAAAAGCTTAAATGTTTTCTAAATTCATGGACCATTATGATTGATGTTTATTTTAAAAACGCAATTATTGTATACTATGGCAGGTTGATTCGAAGTTGCTTGCTCTTGATTTAAAGATTCTTGGACTGTCTTTGCAGAAGTTGAAGCAAACCTCATTGCGTCAATTATATCCTGATGATGGCCCGAGTCAATTTGCAGATATGGTTTTATGGAGTGACTGCTACCATGCCCTGTTATTTTAATTAATTGCTGTTCTCCAATTCCCCTTTTGGCTAGAGTTGAAACAGCAGTGGCCCTCGCAGAATGATTTGTGATCTTGATCTTGTTAACATCGATTCCAATCACTGATGCCGCCGATTTGAACCAGGAAGATATTGTATTTTGTCCAACCGGGCTGTTCTTGTACCAACCTTTGGAATTGGGGTGGTGCCAGTTTAGATTTGGAGTTAAAAATAAACGATTCGTTTTGATGAGTTGGTCTCGCTTGCTTATTAGTTTTTTGAACAGTCTTACTGGGCATAATTCTACATTATCTGTATTCGGTACAAGCCACTTACTGTCGGCCATTCTTTTTGAACCGCCTTGAGTGGTCTTGGAGAAAACCGGGTTATACTCAATGCGTCCTGTTGGTTTCCCTTGATTGTCAATTTCCTCCACAAAATATTCTATTGCTCCTTCATTTCCTCTCCAGGCCAATTCATGAGCTGCAATGTGAAAGAACTTTCTTTGCAATCCTTCCGGAGTGTTTTCGTCCCAAAGCTCAATAATCTTTATTAATTCGTCTGCTGATAGTGCGGATGAACTTGCCTTTCTCTTGGTTGGATCTATTTGTAGCTTACGACGCTTAGCATTTTTTGCAGCTCTTGCGTTGACAAATTCTATGTCAGAGAATGGATTAAATTTGCGATTATACCTTTCGAAAAAATATTCCTGCAACTGCTTAGCTGTAGAATTCCATAGAACTTTGATAACACTCTCCTTGTAGTCTTCGGAGTTCTTTTTTCGCATGTTGAAGGCATAGTCTTCAAGAATGAGCGCCAGTTCTTCCACAGGTATATCCGCTCTGTCGGAATCATACGCTTTTTCTGTGCAAAAGTTTATAAACTGCTTCCATACACTTGCCTTCGATTTTCTAGTATTCGCTGGTGTCAACTGCTCAATATTCTGGCTAATATTTTCTTTACTTTCTTGACCGAAGCGAGACATTTTTCTACGTCGTGCTGTTTTGACAAATTTTTGACAGAAATAATTTCTAGTTTAGGGTTTCACTGAGTTGCCATGGTAACTGAATAATCAAGTTGACAAAACCTGTTTTGCAAGAACTTGATAAAGACGGAAATTGATGTTGTTGGAAACACATTTGGTGTGGAATTTTCTTACCGAATACCACACGAGGTCAAATTAAACTACTACTACTAGTGAAAATTGAATATTTATCAAGGGGCTCTAGTCGAGGTTTTTTTTTAAGATCTTGTACCTACTAAAAAAAAGTATTTTCTCTCAATTGTTGAAGTAACTTTTTTCGTGAAGTTTTGTTGCGGACATTTCAAGGTAAATTTATTACTCATATTCAATAAAAGCATTAATCAAGCTAAAAATATATTTTATTCTTTATTGGGTTCGTTATGAAGCTAACTAGAATGTTTGGCGGTCAAGATTGGTTGAGTTGTCTATTAATTTTATGTTTAAATTTAAAACTTGGCAGAAAGAGCGCGAACGACATGTAGAGCACTTACTTCTAATTGATAATTTGCCGGAAAGTGCGATATTTTCGAAAGTATGTTTGTTTCCATGCTCTATATGACAAGCCATAAACTCTTTCTCTGGATATGTAGGATTGTTCTGGATGTAGAATAATATACTTACACCAGATATAAAGATCCCTTATTTGTTCGTTTTAGAAACAACTTAAGCTTTTCAAGGATTAAATTCGTCAATTAAACATAGGATTCTTTAATTTTTTTAAAGCACGTGAAATATAAATCTAGACTTTGCGAACAACGATTGAAGTTTATACGATAAATTGATCGAAGAACTTAAAAAGATACCTAATAATATCAAATCCAATTTAGGCCGAAACGTCGAAATAAAAAATAAAAACCATTATTGTGGTTTGATTCCCAAAAAAATGAGAGAAAAAAGCTAGGGGTCATTTTATACCAATCGGCTGATTTTTTTTCATAATTACCTCAATGTATTATTAATATGAAAAAAGTTTACCAGTCTATCGATTTCCCAAATTGAAACAAAAATCACAAAACTTTTTTTTTTCCAAATTCATCAATATTTCGCGCTGGGAAAAAGATAGAGAAAAATAAAAAATACCACCGTGTACGGGAAGTGTTTTGCAATAAAAAAGGTCTCTTGCGTTTTTTTTGTCCGAGCAATGGTTTGCCCGGAAAAAATTCGGTAAACAAAGTATGTGTTCCGCATCCGCGCGACTCTGCTTCACTGCGGAGCACCTACTTTCTGAATTGCGGAAAAAATATAAATATTCAATCAGATTTTTTTTCAATCTTTGGAAAGAGTTAAAGTTTTTAAATAATAAATAAAAGGTAGTAAATTAATTTTTATTTTATTTTATTGGAAAAAGTTATGCAAAAGATTATATCTTAACATTATATATTAATCATCTTTTATACCTTTCCACTATATACATTTTATTCGTTGAATATTCATCTTTATATTACAGGAGTATTAAATTTTATTTTGAAAAAATAAAGAAGATTTCTACCCGAATCTATGAAAATTGCTATATTCGCATATAATACAAAAATCATTGAATCCAAAAATGTATGTAAATTAATTAATTTTGTGATTATATACTTTTGATCTTAGTAGTTTCCCCAACATTTTCACGCAAACCCCATTAAAATGACTTTAGTTTTATTAAAGTTACAGTACTTGATCTCTTCAAGATTCTTAAAATTTACAAGATAATGAAAAGTGTCGTATTTCGTAATTAGAAAAAATTAATTATGCGTCCATTTTATTTATGGAACAGACCTTCCAAATAACAGTTTCCATCCTTCGAAAAATTGTTTCAATGCCTCCTTATTATATAATAAATTTTTTATTGAGAGACTTGGTTTTTGATTAGAATATTATATGAGTAGGTAATTTGCTAAAAATGATTATGTGCCATGACAAAAAAAAATGCCATCTTGAAGCTGACATTTCAAAACGCCCTATTACAATTATTTATATATTACATTATAAGTGTACAATAGTTTATAATGTACTCCGAACCGCTTCAGAAAATAGTCGCGCGGATGCGGAACACATACTTAGTTTACCGAATTTTTTCCGGACAAACCATTGTTCGGACGAAGAAACGCAGGAAAGCTTTTTTATTGCAAAACACTTCCCCTACACGGTGGTATTTTTTATTTTCCTTCACCTTTCTCCCAGCGCGAAATATTGAGGATTTCGAAAAAAAAAGTTTTTAGATTAATTTTTCCAATTTGGTAAATCGATAGACTGGTAAACTTTTTTTTATATCAATCTACATACTTTAAGGTACTTATAAAAAAAATCAGCCGTATTGCTAATTACCTACTTGTAGTTGTGACCCCTATCGTCTGGCCTTATTTATGTATAAGTGTCTTAATAAGATATTTCATGATCTAAGTTACAAATAAAAATGAGGTATCTTAGTTATCTGCTATTTCTATAATTCACTCCTGACAATGCAAATGTAATTATTGAAATTGTTCGAGTGATATACTTTATATAAAGAATTTGTTATTTATTGATATTGTCGAATAATTATGGAAATGTTCCATTTATTAAGGAGAATACAGTTACCTTTAAATTATTATATTACAACTAAACAAAATGAAACTATTCTATTTTTCATATCAATGAAATAATTTAAAAAATTTTCCAGTATTAGTTTTACAAACAAAAATAAAAGGGAAAGACTGCTTAGAAAACAAGAACAAACAAAAATTTGATCTCAGATTCTAAGTTAAACACCTAAATGACATAATATAATGTATAGGTAAGTAATCAAATGACTCATGCACTTGAAATATGAAACCATCATCTCGAATTTCTCAGCCGCATCTACACACGGTTTTTTTCTTTATAGTCCGTAAAAAATGATTTGTTTGTTTAATCTCCCCCAAACATTCTTCTTCACTTTTATATACTGCCCGACAATATTCACCAATGACGTTGACTGTGAAAACAGCCATCTTGTGAACCTTATAGGGTTTCAACATGATATTTTTTGTTCGTTCTCACTCCTTTGAAAATAAAGGATGGACAGTTGTGCCCATGGAAGGTCTTTGTTTTAACAAATAAAGAAGTCAGACTATGGGTGTGAACTTGTGCTCCCTCTTGGTACGGGTCTCATGAAGGGCTTTTACGTACACTTGGTTGAATTTCAATAAGGCTACCGGTCTTATTTTTATTTTTTAATAACTATGGGGTTTCACTTATGTATTCAGATACTCTTGGCATTTTTTTTTATTTTATATATTTTTATATATCAGTAATATCATGAAGGGAACAAAATACTTTGTTCTGTGACGGGAAAAAAAATTGACATCTTATCTCTGTTGACAGGTAACAAAATATAACTAACGTACCAATCTTACGACAAACTTCGGTATATGGGTTATTTTAAGAGATATCAAAAAATGTTATTAACAAAAATAGTAGATGTGTTGAAGGTATATATTTTGAAATTATATCGGACTATACAGAGTGATGCATAACTCCGTTACAAACCAAATATATGATTTTTCAAATGGAAGCCCCTGTATATTATACCGAATTCGGATTGGTTACATTTTTTTGAAGCTTTTCATATGAGGTTTTGCCACGTTATACAGAGTCCTTCATACTCACATAACTCACTTTTTATAAACTTTGGGTATAGGGAATGCTTGACAAAAATTAAAGTTACAGAATCGAAGATTCTATTTTTGCTATGCTATAAAATACAGGTTTGAGTTTCCGTTCACCCTGTATACAAGAAAGAATATAATTGAAATTTAATAGGATACGGAGATATTGCATCATATTACAATACTCTGTTTTGCAAAATACATTTTTTTCTTCTACGTACAACAAGCTACAGAGCGTTGATTTACATACGATTTTCACATAAACGTGTCCATATCTTTGGAAGGACCCTGTATAACGTGGGAAAACCTTATATCAAAAGCTTCCAAAAAATGTAACCAATCCGAATTCGATATAATATACAGGGGTTCCCATTTGAAAAATCATATGTTTGGTTTGTAACGGAGTTATGCAGCACTCTGTATAGTTCGATATAATTTCAAAATATAGACGTGCCAGTTCCGAAAAATAAGCCAATAATACTGTCTCCGAGAAAGAACTGCATGTCTTTCTCATTTTCCATTCCTTAAATCTTGAATACGCGGTTTAGCTGGCAATAATTTTCGTGACGCTACTTGCGCTGCTTCTATCAACTCCGGTGGAGTCAAAGAAAACTCGAGTTCAGACATTTTTCAACTTTATATTATTCAAAATAACTACTAAATAATCACTGAGTTCGCAATTTTTGAATCAAATCACCAGTGTTGCCGCGAGACGAGACAAAATGTGTCTCTCGTCTCGTCTTGCTTCTCTCGTGATTTAAACCAAATATAGTAAAAACTAAGCTAAATTTTAACGCGTTGAGGTTAAGTTCTACCATATTTGACATAAATTGTGTGAAATATATGTCAAATATAACAGAGCCTCACCCAAATGCGTTAAAACTTTGCTTGTTACTTACTACAGGGTAGCCCATTAGTGCGACAAAGGTCAATATCTCCTGCACCAATAAAGATTGCAGGAAAACGTTTGACGAAACTTATTAAGGGTGCCTGTTATAAAATTATTTTTCTCTATAAACGGTGCTCCAAAAAACCAGCACGGTAAAAAATATCCATTTTTTGCATTTTTTAAAATTTTCAGATTCTACCCGCTATCTTTAATGGTACCGGAGATATTGACATTGGTCTTACTTATGAACCACCTTGTATATCAAATATGAGAAATGTAGATTTAGATAGTAGCAAAAAAAAAGATATATTTTATTTAAAATACCCCGACGATGTAATAAATAAGCTGGGAAGTTTTGCATCGCATTATATTTGTTCCTAAAAACCCAAGTGAGGTAACATTATTTAAGTTCGTACCTACTATTTTTTTCACTTTCAGTTACTTTTTATCTTTATATTAGACAATGCTTTTTATACATCATTATATCAACCTTTTTTGTATCTAAGTACCTATCTGTGATATATTTTTTACTTCATTAGTAAATTTTATGTTAACTGTTGCAATATTTTCTTTGACTCTTTAGATAAAAATTAATTATTAAAATTGGCGTTTTATTATTTTTGAAAAGATTGCACTTTTCACCGTACTCTTATTTCGCATTTATACAGTGTGGTCATTTGAGTGTGTAACTACAATGATGTACAGTTCAACACAAATTATAGATAATCAGGAAA
>CAJUYG010005931.1:0-12957 GCA_910591675.1 Galerucella calmariensis
GGTGTTCCATTTAAAGGAACCTAACTTTGATACGGCACGCTTTTTTGGAGCACCCTGTATATTCCAAAATATTTTTAAATTATAGCCCTAAGTAATCTACTTAATTCCACGTCTTATTTTTCCTTATTGTATTTGCCGTTAAGACGCCAGAGAATAGTTCGTTCATAGTGCCCCACCCTGTATAAACATTATTCAAAATGGTCCAAAGAGTTTAGAAAACATCTAAGCTTGTAGTTGAAATGAATCAAAAATATCATTTAAACAAATAAAAATTAGATTGTCGGAAAAAATATTCTGTCATTATAAACGTCAAAAAAATTTCCAGTATAATTCGCTGTTGGGTACCCACCACGAAAAAATTTCCACTAAAATTCATCCGTTGCTATGGTAATCTGTAAGAATTGCACGTTCTGATTGGTTAAAAATTACATGTGCGGAATTTTCAATAAAATTGAAGTGTTTGATATCTCAAAATGCAGTATACAGCACAAGAAAAATCTCGAACAATATTTTTATATGCCCCAACTCAATCCTATGTTCAGACTTGGTTATATGTGGTCTGTGGTTCAGACTAGAAGACGATTTAAAGGACAGTTCAATAAAAATCCTTCTGTTACAAATACCATTAAAACATGGTTAACCAATTTTAGGAATACTGCTTCTATATCTAGGAAAAGGAGAACAGTAGTAAATGGAAATTTAGAAGAAATGTTATCTGTTTATGAGCTTGTACAGAGAAATCTGAAAATTTCAATTAGAAAAATTGCATCAAATTTGGAAATGGACAAAACTAAAGTTTTAAGAATTCTAAAAGTTCTCAAATTTAAACCTTACAAAATTCAAGTTCTACAAAAAATTAACGATTGGGACCTTGCTGGAAGAGTGTTTATGTGTGTGAAATTTCAACAGATTTGTACAGAACATATCCAAATTTTAGAATTATCATGTCTGATGAGGCTGCGTTCCATATAAATGGACGAGTTAATAAACATAGCTGTAGAATTTGGAGAGTAGATTTTTTTGTATGGGGATATGTGAAAAATAGCGTCTACAACCCGATGCCTGCTACTATTGAGGAATTAAAAAATAAAAACATACGGCAGGTAATGGAAAATATTCCTCTTGAAATGCTGACAGCACCATTTGACAACTTAGTGGTTCGATTCCATGTATAGACCAAGAAGGAAGACACATCGAACATTTGTTTTAGAGTGTCCTAAAACATGTTCTTATTCGTATTTTACTGTTCACTTTTAGTCACTAGCTAATAAAGTTTTTGTTTATGACAATTCCAGCTTTATATCTGAATCATTACAGTATCCCAGTTAAAGTTATCTAACTTCGCTTCCTGTGCACCGATTTTAAACTTCAAGGTACAGATATAAAGTAAAAATATGCGTCTTTTGAGAAATTGCTAATTACATCTACTGTATTCTGAAAATACGCCTCTTTTCAAGCGGGTAAACCGAAAGTAGGCCATTTATATAAATGTGTCACAACAAAACTTACCGTAATTTTAAACCTAACTGTGAAAACCGCATCTTATTATCTAAAACCGTTTCGAAGATACAAGCTATTGAAAACAGTCAGAATATAATGAGATACCCTGTATTATGTAACTCTAGCTGCTCAGAATAACTTATTGGACGTACTGATATAAAGTTTCACGTCAAAAAATCGCCAATTGGAGAAAGGGATGTCGACCGAAATTGTGAAAAACTAAAAATTTGAGAATTGAGTTATCATTAAGTACAAGGAAAGAATACGCTGACGAATATAGGCAAATAAGGAATCTTTCCTAAAATTCTGTGGAGAGGTGGAAACAACTTCAGAAACAACTCATTCTAATCCAGAAAATCTTAGTCAAAGATCTTGTCAATTTATAATATATTGAAACACAATGTGTTATACAAACAAAGATTCTACTGCTCCAGATTATTTTGAGTCTGAAGTGGATCACTTCGTCAATTCTCCAAATCCGGACTGGAACACATCAAATGAAGATGAGTATATTGCCTTGGCTAAGCCATATAATGGTATTGAACCAGATCTACCGGAAAATACATCTAATTCTAGTACTGTTCGGAGCATGACTGGTATCTGGATATATTTCAACTGTTTGAAAAAGTTTTAAAATTCTCTTTATTCTAGACGAAAAACTACGACATCAAAATGTGTCTGCAAATAAACATTGAATATGGGTATAGCTGACAAAAGATCCTTATAATCTCAGTCAGAAAGCAGTGAAATCTTCATATCAGATGCAGAGTGGTTAGTATAAGTTTGGCAAGTTTATCTAAAGCTATACGGGATCGGTAAGAGGCGAGGAAAAACATGGCGCCCATCTGTCAAACGTACAAATGGCGTACGGTACCTATTTTACCAAGTAAAGCTGAAAATACAAAGGTATAACGCCACTGGATAAATCAATATCAGTCAACTGACGAAGTGAGAGGGAAGATCTCACGCACGCGCTTGCCAATAAGAAGTCAGCTTGTCGATACAAATCACCAATTATGTAATTCGAGGGTGTGGTCATTATGGTTTTCGTACAACGCTGCCAGAGCTTCAAAAAGTTCATAACATATTAGGAGAAGTGTTCATCTTTAAATATTCATAAATTGAAAAAATAATGTTAATAGAATAAATGGAAGGAAACAAGTACATTATAAAATTAACGTTTAATCATATTTTCAATATTGTTGATAATAAAAAGACCCTTTTCTAATTATTATCACTACATAGGAAGCACTTCAGTTTTTTCATAGTTAAATGTGGCAATGTCGAATGTTTCGACTGCATTCCTTTCACGGTTTCAGATAAACTTGCCAAAGTATATCTATCTTTGCTCAGACATTTATTTTTTTTCAAATGCCGGGTCTTTTTGGAAACTCCCTTCAGTAAGCTGCAGTAATGGCAATAGCGCGTTCTTTTGAGATGACAAATTGTTAAGAGACTATCATAGCATGTCGTTTCAACCTCTCGATTTTTGAGTGGTCAACACGTGGTCTAGCGTTCACGTCGGAAATGAGCAGCTGAGAATTGGTGAATAGTCAGTCTTGCTGGTGCGACTTCCAGTCGTGTATTAACAGCAGCGAGCTACTAGCCTAGAGTGACTGCCACTTTATATAAAAATATAACTAATGGATACTGAAGAGAACTATAATTCTACTTCTATACGTGAACTGTCATATTCCATTGTTGTTTTTTTTGATATAATGTTAACTATAATTTTATGACTTCTAAAAACTTTTTGTCTCGTTAGTTTTTCAACGTCAAAATATAAAAAGACAATATTAGTTTTTCTGAATGATAAATGGATCAACTCAACTATGTCATTTACAGCTGACCGAATGTTCTAAAAAGATTATCTTGTCTTATTTGTATTGCTAGAATGTGTTTAAAAAGCAAACCAACTTTTATAAAAGATTACCACTTTGAGTAAGGTTGTTTCGTTTCCTTAAGTAAATGGTTTCGAAGTGATTTATTACTTCTCAATGTCTAGAAGTTTCCAGTTGAAGGGAGCGGTCAATGATAAATGGTCCCTGTATCTGCTAAAACTCGATGTCTAGACAGATAAGTGTCCTCGTGCGATATGGAGAGCCATGTACTTGTGTCAATATCAAAAAAATCCAATGAAGAAGACTTCAACGAACGAAAATCTTGTAGTGACGGAAGTTAAGTCCTTCAGACTTGGAGGATTTTTCAGTGAAGTTATATAATATAGTAAGTACATATTTAATTACGGTCAACACCCCCAATTCATTTACAAAAACAGCCATATTGACGTAGTTAATACATATGAGTACTTAGGTGTTAACTTCTCATTTAATGGTTTATTCCTAAGTAACCTCAAACAACGAGAGCAAAAAGCTAGATTGTGTCAAGGAACTCTATTAAACACTATAAAATGCTCAAAAGTTTCATCGATTGAATCCATAAAACTGTTATACAACAATATAGTGATACCTACGTTTACATACACAAGTGCCATATGGGCTCTTCGATACTTAGAACAAGTCGAAAAAACTCAAAACTATTTTTGGAAGCTTCTTTTATTTTTGCAAAAATCAACAGCTGCACACATAATAAGAATCGAAGCGGGTATATGTAAAATTGGGTACCACGTAATAAAACAATCTATAGAACTGCTACTAAGGTTAAAATGTAAAGACCATAACAGATATGTTCACCGGGCCCTTGTACGTACAATTAAACTACATGAGGCGGCCAATAACGGCAACCTAAAATACAACTGGGCAAGTCAGTTAGTCCACATTTTAAATGCTTACTGTGATTCGAATGTAAATATTAATAATATTAATCAAACCATAAAAAATACTCTACTCAGTAATTACCTTAACAAAAACTTTGAAGAAGATGTAAATAGAGTATTACTCAGCACGCATCATCCATCATTTAAATATTTATTGCATGGTGATTTTAACGGTAAAAATTATTTACATACCACAATTCCTCTGCATGTTAAAAGACTAATAGCTCAACTCCGTACATCAAACTCCGAAAAGTTATATATCTATGTAAATAATAACTCGTATAGGATAGATATAAACATTATTTGCTCTATCTGTAACCACTTAGTACCCGAAACCCTCGAACATATACTGCTAATCTGTCCGATGTATAAAAACCTACGAGATCATTTTATCCAACCTCGAGGACTCTCAGACGATTTAGACTCTATATTGTCATCTACAGATCATACAGTACTCAGTAATATATACAAATTTATAGGAGGAGCAATGAAGCTTCGGTCATTTATTATAAACGAATAACCTATTAATAGATTCAACACAACCATCCAACCCGTGGTAGGTATGTTTTGACTGTAGTAATTATGATTTAATTTACCTGTTTTCTTCCTTTTTCTTTTTTTTACTATGTGTACCTAACTACGAATAGCCACTCACTGTTCATGTATTTACATTTACGTGTGAACAATAAACATTTCATTTCATTTCACATATTTAATTACAGTTTCCTATAAAATTGTCGTATTTAGTAAAGCTTGTTACCTATAACGCCTTACAAAGACCGAGCAGCTGAAAAGAAACAACTACTTCTTAAGCTATATGCTCCGACAGACATTGAATTACACAATTTAAACAGAATACGATTATTGTGCATAAAATGTAACAGTTAGAAATATAGTCTCGCGGATTTTCTTTTATGAGTTATGATGAGTGAAATTTATCCAAAACCAATTGCAAAAGATTAAGCACGTATTCGTCTTTCCTTGAACTGCATATGCTTCAACTTCTCCAACTTGACCTACTATATGTAGTAGGTACATTATTTTCTGTATCATCAACAGTTTTTGCAGCGTATGCCAAAAATAATGACTTTCCTATGCACATAAGTACCTATATCTAATGTTTCAAAGAATAGGCACATCTAAGCGTTCCTCGTGAATCCCTTATCGTCTATTGCTATAAAACGTAGGAAAATAAGTTCAGTTTTTCATACGTTCAATCAGACAA
This sequence comes from Galerucella calmariensis, assembly GCA_910591675.1. Taxonomy (NCBI): domain Eukaryota; kingdom Metazoa; phylum Arthropoda; class Insecta; order Coleoptera; family Chrysomelidae; genus Galerucella; species Galerucella calmariensis. The sequence continues at coordinate 5,502 of CAJUYG010005931.1, forward strand.
AAACTCACATATGTTCAATTAAACATACAGGGTCTTTCTCAAAAAGGTAGCTAGTAGATTACTGAGAAATAAATGAAGTATGGCTAGTTAAGAATTTTTGTAAGAAAAATTTATACTTTTTTCACGAGTCGACTGTCAACATTATAATTAGATTTTATCTGAATATGTTTGAGAAGCTAACTAACTATGAATTTGTTTAGACTCTCATAGAATGGCCGTAGTTTTATTTAGACCCCAAAAAAGTTTAAGATCGTCAAACTAGTGCCCTCTGTGAGACTCAAAGCAATTTCATGGAATGTATCAACCAAAACATATTCATAAAAAAATCAATTACAATTTAGCCAGTTTTAGACACACTCGTAAAAAATGTGTATAATTCTTTCAACACCCTTTATCTTAAATACGGATGCCGTTACGAAATTTTTTAAATTAGCAATCCCCATCTATTTTTATAGTCTTTTTTCTATCGTTCGATAACATCCAATATAAAAGCCAATAGAGGTCAACGAAGCGTATCAATTTGACACAAAAATAAGAATTCCCCTCAGAAATACAAATTAAAATTAATTTTTTATCGACAAGTTTCACGGTTTTTCCGCATCCCCACAATAAGTACTCGTCTATATAACGCAATCTGGGTTTGGCTCTGACAGAAAAATTTAGAAAACGTCAGCGAAAAACGAATGCCCACGGAAAGGCGTGGAAAGTATAGGAAATATAACAATGCAAAATGATAATTCCACCTGGAAAGTGGATTTTCTACGTAAGCGGACTTGAAAAGAGATTCTAATGTGCTGTAGTTTTCTTTTACAAAAAAAATGTTGAAGTGTTTTATTTAAAAATAAAGCCAGTTCATGAAAACTGGAAGAGATAAAGTCACTCGTGGTTAATTTTCATATTTCTACCAATAAAAGGCAATTAATATACACCTTTCCAGAGTGAATAGTGTAATGAGATTAGCGTTATTTTTGTGTTTAATAATATATTTTTTCTACAACTGCTATGGAAAGTGACGTATTTCTCATAGCTTACTTAATTTCAAAACCAAATATTGCTGATACTGGAATATTATTTCTCACATCACTTTGCCCACGCCACATACATTTATATGGAGAATCAAATAAAATCGACAAAAACTTAGTATGCTACTGTCATCTTTAAATACCTACTTATAGACAAAACTAACAGATTTTCAAATTGTAAAAGGTAGTTTCAATCGTGCTTTGATGAAAATCCCAATTTCTATTGAAAATATTAGTTCCACAAGACATTTATTTATAATATAAATAATATGGATACTGACAGATACTCCGCCAGAAATATTGGAAAAAGCTGCAAAAGTATCTTTAGATTTGTGGCCGGAAATTTCAAGAAAAAAATATGAATTGGCATACGAAAAATTTATAGAGTGGAGAAGAAATACAAAAATAAAATCTTTTTCGGAAAGTGCACTTTTGGTACCTATATTTTGAAAAGTTGTAAAAAAAATTAAAGGCGTCTTCACTTTGGTCACAGTTTGTGCAGTTGTAGAAAAAGTATAGTGTGCAACATGCGGGGAAAGTACTTTTCTCACTCGTGTGTTTGCGGCACTTGCCCCTTGGGCTCGTGCCACAAACTGCCACACTCGTGAGAAAAGTTGAACTTTCCCTACTTGTTGCACAATATACTATTTCCGCAAATTTTTACATACCAGACAAAATTTCTTGAAGAAAAAATCAAGATTTCCTTACATATTCGTACTTTTCTCTTGGTTTCTTTGGCAATAATTCCAATGAAGCAGTATTCACTGCCTCAACCAGTTCTGGAGGAGTACCAGAAATTAAAAATGCATCATCACTTATCATTTTACTTTCAAGAACATCAAAAATTTAATTAATATGCGTCAAGTTTAACAATAATTCAACCTTAAAACGTTTCCGTAGTAACTCAAGCTACTACTACTAACAAATTTCAAAGCACCATTTATTCGTGAATAAAATTATTCGCTCTGTGTTGCTAAGCAATCTTCACAGTCGTTCAGGAATGTTAGGCTATTCCTACTAGTTAAACAATGCACTATTATTCAATGAGACTAATTTTTCCTAATAGTTTTTGTTTCTTGTTACTTTTTCTCAAATTCTAGGCAAGAATTTGATTTTTTAATAGAATAATACTAAAAACTTAAAAATCGAGTGTACAACTAAGAAAGGACACCGACTGCTTTTAGATAACGTATTGAGATAAAAAAAAGAATTATACTGAAAGTGACCAAGGGTAATCGATGGAAATTGATAAATTCATCAGCAGACTTAAACGTTATCATTTACCAGACGAAATGAAATAAAGTGTTTTCATCCACATTTCACGCTGTATCCTACGTGAGCAGCGCCCAGCGACCAGCACGGAAACTTAAATGCATTAAAGCGCTCTACGCTCTACGCTCTACGTGACATGATCCGCGGTCTCCACAGCGACGCGAGGACGCGATATGTGGGCGATAGTAGCGCAGGATTTATTTGCAGTTTCCGCCGAAAAAACAGGACGTTTCTAGCGATACTGTTGGCATTTTTTAGGTTTCTCTGCAAGATAATCATGAAAATCCTACTTTAAATCTAGATTTTTTCTAAAATAATAACTATTGGCTGCGAAAGAACCATTAGAAGTTTAAATATTACTAAGCGCTGTTCTCAGCGTTTGAAAACAACTGCCCAACGGTGAGGAAGAAATCCAACAGGAATGTGCCCTGGTGGACAAATGAACTTGCCGAAAATCGGAGACATTTGAGAAAGAAGTTTAATAGAACTAAAGAAAATTCAGAAGAATGGACGGATTATAAGAGGGCCCTAACTGAATACAACAAACTGGTAAGGAAAGTCGACAGAGACTCCTGGAGGAGGCACTGTGAGGAGATAGAACAGACTCACGAGTGTGCCAGACTGCAGAAGATTCTCTCCAAGGACCCTAAGAAACCCAAGAAACCCAAGAAACCATGGAAGAGCTACTTAAGGTACACTTCCCTGGATCATTACCTACCATGCCACCGCAGAACTCTCCAGCGACAGAACTGGATCGACCACGATGGGCATCCAGGATAGACTGGCGAACAGCGAAGGCAGTGGTAGATGCGGAGAAGACAAAATGGGCTATTATCAGCTTCAAACCATATAAATCACCGGGACCAGACGGGATTTATCCTACCCTACTCCAAAAAGGAGGCAACACACTGCACTACAGGGTAAGTGAATTGCTCAGGGCTGAATACGTGCTGGAAAATAAAGAGGTATTGCTGGCAGCATTTCTTGATATAGAAGGAGCTTTTGACATAACCTCCTATGAATCTATAGGTAATGCGACGAGGGATTCTGGGATCGATGCCACGAGCTGCAGGTGGACAGACTGCATGACTGCATGCAATGAAAAAGCTGACGAACTCGCAAGAGTAGGATCGTCAACTCTGATGAACGGACCCGAACCTGCTGTGGGCATCTCCAGATGCTTCACGAGGTCATGGTTAAAAGGGTGGGTGAAAGAACAACACAATAAACACTGGAAGAATACGACCAGGCAAATACATGGGAAGAAATTCATAAAAGAACCATCAGAAAAAGTAGCGAAAGAACTGCTCTCAATGAGCAGCAACAAACTACGCACCATAACGGGGCTACTTACGGGACACTTTCCCACAAAGGAGCACCTGAACAAAATAGGGCTGTATAACGGAGAGCTTACATGCAGAAGATGCGAAAAGGATACCGAAACAGCTCTGCATATTGCATATACTATGCAACTGTGAGTCGCTGGACCACAGAAGGCAGAAACTGTATGGCAGAACCCAAATGACTCCAGAAGACTTCTACAACCAACCAGCAAAGAACCTGTATGAGCTAATACAGGGAACGGATTGGCTGAATAGGTTTTAGTCAGAACACTAGGAGTATCCACAATAAGCCCAGGAGGCTGAGGTGATACCGGCGAAGGGACGGCCCTATAGAAAAAAAAGCGCTCCTCAAAATATCACCTTTTTGACTTGACGTCAGCTTTCTACTCCTATACATAAAAAATCGAACCAAGGTCTCAAAAAATCGCACATACACAATTCATTTGGTGAAGACAATGAAATGAACGATTTTATGGGACTCTGCACCCAGTTTTCTTCTGGAAGTATTTTGTGGTACCTGTTGATTAATATACTGAGTATACAGAACTCTTGATTGACTGATTCCCATATTTTCTGAGAGTAGCAGGAATATTTGTATTCGCAATCTTCTCATAACTAGCCAGGCGCTTCAACCAACTTAGCCATGGAGCCAGCTATGTATTCCCTCTAGTGTAAAAAACAATATAACCTCATCAATTTTTTGATAACATGATTCAAGATTTAATATTTTATTACTATATTGTATCGACCTCGGTCCTTAACGAGTGTGTAAAATTTGGAATTTAACTGTTCGTTTAAAATGTGTCAAAATCGAGTCCAAAGGAATCGGTTATAAACAAAACATACATACAAGTAAAGCTAATATATGCGTGTTGAAAATTGAGTCCAATTGGATTATAAAGAGGGTCACTGTAACAGTCATAAAAAAAACTTACGTGTATGTGAGCCTGCTTGAAGATCAATAATTTATAGCTACCTACTTAGGCACTTATTTGGTTCTATGTAATTTTCCTTCCTCAACAAAAAAAATTCACGTATAACTACGTAGGTAAGTACTCTATTTTGTGATGATAACGTATTTTTCATTCTCCCTCCTACGAAAATATATTTTTCATTCTCCCCCCATACCAAAATATATATCTTTTTATTTTAAATAGGCAAGCTAAAGCGAAAGTAAAACATGCTAGGTCATCGGCTGCTAAGTATGAAAAACTTTCGTGCCCTGGACAACGAAAAAATAAAATGTCAGTTATTTTGGACACATCTTTCGTTCTACACCATTTGATGAAATTTTCATAGACTTGATTGTAACGGTCTTTAGATTTTTCCGGTAACAAACTTCTGCACGCAATAATTGCTGCTTCTTCAATGGAATTCATTTTTAACTAGATTCTAGCCAAATATTAAACTTAAAAGATGTGGACTTTATGGAAGAATAATTATTTGACAACTGTCAACATATTAGTTAGTGACACAAATGTTACCAAAGTATGTAACGTTAACCCACGCCTTTTACCCATTTTATTGCAGTCTACAGAGTTTTTTGCAACTTTAAATTGTGTGTTTTAATAATAATAATAAGCTTGTAATGTAAATAACTATATCATAATAAACTAAAATAACAAAAGTATTTATAATTCATTTTTTTTGTTTATTACTGGTAATGTCAAAAATAAATTTTGATTCTATCATGCGAGGCAATAACTGTTGGAGTGTGTAAAGGTCGCGAGGAATAATCTGAAATTCTGGATGAATTTTCACGCATGAAGGTACATGTCGATGTAAAATTTCACGCTCTACAACATTTATCTGATACTTTTCCCGATATTGTTTATGGTTATTGGAATAATTGCGAAAAACATGAGCTGCGAACAGTTTTTCCGCGATTTTCACTCTCTCCTTCTTTTTCCTTTTTCCAAAAGAGGTCAATACACGTTCTTTTTACTGGACAGTTCCATGCATAAACAAAATATTGCGTTTCCCTAGCAACTAACAATAACTCATTAGAAGTGTCAGTGTGAAGTTGGACGTCAAAAAAGTAAACCACGCAATAAATTAAAAGAAAAAAAAATGTTCACCGAAATTGTGAAAATCGAAAAAAAAAAGATGCTTAATACCCTTGATGATCAATGTCTTTCGTCCTCTCCAAGACCTAAGAAGTTTCGTGTCCAAAAATCTGCTGGAAAAGTTCTTGCTTCAGTTTTTTGGGATTGCCATGGAGTAATCATGATTGATTTTTTGGATAAGGGTAGAACAATAACCGGAGATTACTATTCAACATTACTGACCACTCTACGGGAAAAATTAAAGAGAAAAGACGCGGAAAGCTATCCAAAGGTGTTTTGTTTTTGCAGGACAACGCCCCTGCACACAAATCTCATGTTGCCATGCAAAAAATTTCGTGATTTGGAGTTTGAATTACTAGAACACCACCCTTATTCACCAGATTTGGCTCCGTCCGACTATCATCTCTTTACCCAACTGAAAAAAGTTCAGAAGGTCGTAAATTTTCTTCCAACGAGGAGGTAATAAAAGCTGAGGAGGTGATACAAGCTGTGGAGGTCTGGTTTGCAGAGCAAGAAGAAAATATTATTTTTGAAAGATCTAGAGACGTTGCAGGTTCGCTGTAATAAATGCATCCAATTAAGAGGAGAATATTTTGAGTATTAAAATATTTTGACATTGAAATTTTGTTTCGTTCTATAGTAGGTTAAGAATTTTTCAATATACTCATTTACAAGTTAGTCAATACGCTTCTGATAATAATGAAGAGCTGTAGTGAATTCTTTCAACCAAAATACCTAATTAAGTTTTGTTTGATAATGACAAATAAAGTATTTTTAACATACAATTCGGTCAACACTTATTTTTTCAACCGGACAATGCGTTTCCACACCCTACCGGCCGTTTCACGAACTTGAAAATAATTTCCAGCGATTTTTCTTGACCATTTCGATCATATATTTTTTATACAAAAATTGTACGATTATTGCCGCTTATCACATACCTACATTATTTCTTCCTTCTAAATTATTTTGACATTTACAGCAGGTAGCTTCAACTCAACGAGTTTGCCGATATTTTCCATTCAACCTAATAACATTGATAATGTTGAAGACAGATAAATAATTGCTTTACATAAGCAATCATTAGAAATTGAGATTGATTTTTTAACAACACTCTCAACATATCTGCAAATATTAAATCCTCTGTTAGTTTGTTACTTTGTTATATTTAGTAAACAACGATCAAAACAATAAACCGACCTGTTTCAACGTTTTTAACTTCGCAAATCCTCTAATTCCCGCTCGATGTCTCATCAGCCACTTACAACTCCCCAATCTAGAGACAATTATCATTAATTTTATATTTACTCCAGTTCTCTCACCTTGTTGGTCTTCTTACATTTTCTTATAATTTTTTTGTTCGTCGATGTCAAAAATTAGTGGTGCCAAAAGCTTCTTAAAGTCTGACAACCCTCTGACATACCTAGTGCAGCACACGTATGGAGACGAACTATCCTTGAGAAACGTCTCATGTCGGCATAATTCTTGTGTGGCACTTAAGTACCGCCCAAGTTGAATCTGATTATAAATTGGCGCCCAACGTGGGGTTCAGTGGTCAGGGTTGAGGACTAGAAAGTGGCTATTGAGACATAGAGATTTGCAATATACAATTTAAAAAATATTTTTCATTCTTTTTTTTAATTTCTTGGGAAATTAAACCACAATATTTTTAAATTCTTTATTTCAACGTTTCGGTAGCGTAGAAATAGCGTAGAAATTAAAAAAAGGAATGAATAATATACCACAAGGAACA
>CAJUYG010005932.1:0-12956 GCA_910591675.1 Galerucella calmariensis
AAACCTCTCGAAGTTCTGGTGGATGCGCTGGGTTTTTCTAGATGTTACGTATTCCAGAAAACTCTCGAAAATAAGGCGGAGGATCCATAGTCGTATCATATGGGAATTTCACTGGGGGCACCAATTGAACACATTAATGCAGCAGCTCGCGTAGCAATATATATATATATATATATATATATATATATATATATCAATGCGGAAGTACTTGGACGTTATATAAATATATATTTATTCAACTATAAGGCACTACCAGGACCATATTTTTCGGGATATATTCTTTACAATTGCGGAATTAGCTGGACTATTTCAGATATTCAGGATTATTATGAATGTAACAAGCTGGACGTAAATAACCAGTGTTGCCACGCATCTTGAAAAAAGGAAGACTTGAGGATATTTTTTAAATTGAATTTATAAGGAGGACGAGAGAAAGTTTGATATTATTTATTATTTAAAACAAAAAAAGTTGAACCAGGATGTAATGGAAATGGCAATGGCAATGGAAAGGGAGGGATTACTGTTTTGCCCGTTTTGCCATTGGTTTTGCTGATTATTGAGTATGATTTGGTTATTCTGAATATAGTTTATTCAAATTTAAAACAGAATAGGTAATTTTTTTTCATTTTGTTTTACTTTCTAGAGGTGGGTTCGATTTGGTCATACGGAGCTGGAGCGGAGTGAGAGCGGCGTAGCAATCACGTGATACCGGAACGTTTGGAATGGATTTGAGAGTGTTAAAAATGATGTAACCTCATTTCTTTTACTTTTATAATCCATTTATTTCGTTGTTCCAGACCAAAGCTAAGAAATTCAATATGGAGTTGCTTTGATTTAAGGGCTGCTTACTAAATATAACTATTTAAATGAGTACTGTACCATCCAAGTCACCAGACAGTCACCAGCGGCATCGGTGCTTTACGCGATAAATTTGAACGAGTGAAACATCTTATATTTTTATTCTGTAATCTTTGCCTAAAGACAGGATGTTTTGGGGTTTCTGGTAAATATTGAAAGGTGACACTAATTCAATTGAAAACCATGTCAATATAATAAAGTGATGATAATCTAATGCAATTGATTAATCAATTCTCTGCACTGATCTAGCCATTATAAGAAAAACTATCAACAAAAACCTGTTCCTGATAACAACAATCGACTTTTAATTTATTTACTAATAGTCTGGTAGCTTACAGACAAATTTTATCAATCTGATTAAAGCTTGTTTATTCGAAATGACTAGTAAATGTGAAACCTGCGGTGATGTTCTTGGTGACAAGTTTATTGCTTGCGACAGTTGCCATGTCTTAATGCACCCCTCAGAGGGTTGCACTGGCCTGGGGGCATCCGAACTGCGTGCTGTTGTTATACAAAAAAGGACTCTGGTTTATTTTTGTGAGGAGTGTCGCCAGGCTTTTAAAAGTGTACCCAAACTATTGAGACAAATTGATAACCTTAGATCAGAAGTAAATTCATTGAAAGATGAAGTCAAGAAGCTCAAGGATATGAAGAAAGATACCCCGATGAATAGTGAAGACATTATTAGTGAACTCCATGAACGCCAAAAGAGAGCCAACAACCTGCTAATCTTCAACCTGCCCGAACCAAACAATGTCTCTGATGATCTTAACCAAGTTAAAACTTTGGTAACAAAAGCTGCTGGTGCCAGTATCACTGACATTAATGATATTAAAGTTTTCCGCTTTGGAAAGAAGAATAAAAATGGACATAGACCGCTTAAAGTTGTGCTGAAATCCAATCGAGACGTACACGCTGTTATCAAAAACAAACACAATATCAGCCGCGAGAAAAAGGTCTTTATACATCTTGACCAAACTCCCAACCAGATGAAAACTCTGGAAACTGTCAGGAGCGAGTTATCGAGACGTCAGCAAGCTGGTGAGCAAAATTTAACAATAAAATATGTTAACAATACTCCCGTAATTATAACAAAAAACTAGATGCGGGCAAGCTATCTGTCTATTACCAGAACGTTAGAGGACTTCGAACAAAACTAACTCAACTATGTCTTAATGTTACAAATTGCTCTTACGATGTAATTATTCTTGCTGAAACTTGGCTCACAGCTGATATCAACGATGCTGAACTTGGTTTAAACGGTTACAACATTTACAGACAGGATCGAACACCCCAGTCCAGCATCTTTAGCAGAGGTGGAGGTGTTTTAATAGCTGTTAGGAAAACAATCTCCTCTAGTATTATCAATTCCAACCCGTTAATTGAGCAACTTTTTATTCACTTGGACCACAGAAATTGCAAACATATTTTAGGAGCGATATATCTTCCCCCTAAATCTCACCTTAATCTATACCAACTTCACTATGATCAACTTTTAATATTAAATGAGCAACATCCAGACAGACAATTTTACATATTTGGCGATTATAATCTACCTACAGCTACATGGGATATTGAAGATTTCTGCTCTTTAGCTTCAGCACAACCCAGCTCGTCAGCATATGAAGAAGGTGCTATCGAAATAGTTTCAAATATTTGCGCGTTTCACAATCTGTTCCAGTCCAACAAAGTGCTCAACAAAAGGGGAGTCATCCTCGACCTTGTTTTGTCCCCAGTTGAACTTAAAGTGTTGACAGCAGCAGACATTTTGATCCCACCCGATGTTCATCATCCTCCTCTTGAAGCTTCAATACAATATAAGTTGAACTCAAGTGCGACTCCTGGAGAAGATTTTTATTATGATTTTCGGCACGCCAATTTTGAAGGTATACGCCAATGTTTGGAAGCAATGGACTGGGATGGGCTTCTTCAAGGAAAGGAACTTTCAGAAATGATTTCTACTTTTTATGACGCTTTGTACTCGGTAATTGAGTTGTTTGTTCCCTTGAAGAAATTTGTTATTAACAGATTCCCACATTGGTATTCTTTTCTTTTCAACTTAAAAGCTTGGTCAACGATAAAAAGGTTGCACATGGGATTTATAAACAAAACAGAACTCCCCAAAATTATGAAATATTCAGTCAGTTAAGAGAACAATGTAAGATTATATCTAGAGAATGCTATTTAAATTACATACATTCTGTTGAAACCTCCGTTAAAAGTAATGTTAAAACCTTTTGGAATTTTGTACGTACTAAAAGATCAAATAACTCCATACCCGATAATATGAACCTTGACAACTCTTTTGCTTCTTGTGGTAGTGAAGTTTCAAATCTGTTTGCCAAGCATTTTTCATCAGTTTACACTACTCAAAATCTGAATCTAAATTTAAATGAAATTGAATCAAAACTTAACGTCTCCTCTTACCACATTCCAATTTCGACCATTTTTGAGAAATTATCTAACCTTGACACAAAGAAAGGTCCAGGTCCTGACATTATTCCTCCCATCCTACTTAGAACTTGCAGCTTCATTTTATCTCGCCCTCTCTTCTATATTTTCAATAAATCTATTGAGACAGGTGAGTTTCCTGATTACTGGAAACTATCTTTTGTTACCCCAATATACAAATCGGGAAGCAAGACTGACATCAAAAATTACCGACCCATATCTATTCTCAGTACTATACCTAAGGTATTTGAGAACATTATAACAGACTACCTTACCTATGACTGCTCTGGCATCATAACTGAACAACAATATGGCTTTTGTGCTGGGAAATCGACTGAATTAAATCTAGTTACCTATGTCGATTTCCTGTCGGAGGCTTTGGAGAGGGGTTGCCAGATTGATTCTGTGTACACTGACTTCTCTAAGGCTTTTGACAGGGTCAACCATACTCTCTTACTGCAAAAGCTTGATAAATATGGTGTAGGTGGGGTATTACTACAATGGATTAGTAGCTATCTTACGAACAGGACTCAAATGGTTAGAGTAAACCATCACTATTCTAACTTATTTCAAGTAACCTCAGGTGTTCCTCAGGGGTCACACCTTGGTCCCTTATTATTCAACTTATTTATCAATGACATTATTCATTGTTTTAGGTATGGCAAAGCACTACTATTTGCAGATGATTTAAAACTTTTCCTAATTATTCAAACATATTTTGATGCTCTCAGGCTTCAGTCTGATCTTGATAATCTATCAAACTGGTGCTCCTTGAATGGCATGGACTTGAATGCTATTAAGTGCCATGTCATGCGCTTTTATCGATCCCTTGTACCTTCTACTACTTTCGATTATACCTTAAATGGTCATGTCTTGGAGTCTGTTAATCAAATCAAAGACCTTGGAGTTATTCTAGATCCCACCTTAAGCTTCAATCAACACATACCTACAGCTATCCATAAATCCATGAAAATGTTAGGTTTTATCAAAAGGCTAACCCACGATTTTACTGACACATCTGCAATTAAAGTCCTTTATTGTTCACTTGTCCGACCCCATCTAGATTATTGTTCTTCTGTCTGGTCTCCTCATTACATAAGACTCAGCAGGAACATTGAAAATGTCCAACACAATTTTCTTAGATACATGGCCTATAAATTGGGTATCTTTTGCGATTATGAATTGTTATAGCATTTTCTGAACATCCCCTCCTTGGAAACTAGGAGGAAACAGAGAGACCTGACATTACTTTTCAACATTATCAATGGCAGATGCAGTTGTGCTGAACTTCTAGCAAAAATTAATCTTCATGTTCAAACCCGATCAACCCGACAGCAACAAACATTTTATGTACCTTTTTATCGTTTAAACAATACTTTCAATAGCTGTATTCCAAGAATGTTAAGATTAGCCAATACTCATAATGATCTTGAGATGTTTAACACCCCCTTTCATCACTTTAAAACTCAGTTACTGAATACCGAGCTTTAAGGTTTTAATGTTAATGCTTTATTTAAGCTTATTGTCTATTGTCTTTTGTCTTTTTAAATTTTTAACCTCTTTTTTACTTATTCTTTATTGTATGACATGTAATTATTCCATATTTTTTTCATTTTATTTTAATTATAATTTTAAAATTGTAATTTATACCTAAAATGGGCTTGCCCGTAAATAAATAAATAAATAAATAAATAAATAAATGAAATAATTATTTCGAGTCCGTTTAAGACGTATTTTACAATACCAGATGAATTAACAGGAGAATTAGACATTGTTTTAATCTTATTCTTCTGAATAATATTCCGATTATAAGAAAAACAATAACAAACCCGAAATATCAGAGGAAAGTTTGTAACACGCATGCCCACTCCGATCGTGCCACCTTGTCGAGGTAGGACTTTAGGAGTGAACTCCGTTCACTCCAAAATCACAGAAACGACCGCGGGGTGCGCCGCACTTTTCGCTCCAAAGGGGCATCTCGAACGGTTTTGGAGTGAAAAGAGCTTACGGAGTCTAAAGAGTGTGAAATCGAACCCACCTCTATAGATGGCTGGTTATAAGTAAATAAACTTGTAATGTAGGTAATCGATTCTTTCGTCCAAGTACCTACATACTTAGTTGGGATTTTAAAACTAAGTATACCTATTAAAGTACACAATAGTAGTTTGTGCAACTAGTGTGGATATGGACAATCCACACGAGTCGAACAGTATATTTTTTATACGAACCATTCAAGAAAAAATCTAGAAAATAAACATTTGAATAAACTGTAAAATAAATATAACTTGAGATTGAAAATTTTCAACAATTTTATTCATAATCGTACCAATTCAATTTTATGTCTTCACTAATTGTTTGTGATAAACGTACAGTTCTCAAATGTACAATTTGTATAAAATTACGGTTTCCCTTTTTAATTATGCGATGCTGTTATAAATAGATGCTGCCAGTCGGACTCCCGCACGAAGGGTATAGTATCTTTATTTATAAGAATGAATATTCTGCTAAATATTACAAGCGTCTGCCTGTTGTAGTTATCAACATTAAGCAGAATAATTAAATTAACAATTGAAAAAAAATTCTTCACGCGGAATCGAACTCGGGTCTACCGCGTGAGAGTCTGGTATGTTAACCACTCGGCTACGGAGATTTATTTAAAGCGATCCTCAGAAGTATTACATACTTTCATAAGAACTGACGTAAACCGGTAGTCCCTTAAATACCCATTTTATTCTGTTTTTAGTATTTGTTATTAATTTATAAAGTTTATTTTATTCGAGTTTTTTTAATAAACAAATATTCTTGATCCAGTGCTTCTGGGAGAGACTTTTTTTGACAAGTTATTTTGACGTTTCTTTAAATTGAAAAAAAGATGAGTGACGAGTACTAAACGCGAATGCTGATTGGTGGTTTTCATATACGTTCTAGGATGTATATGAAATCATATACGTTCAGTTAACCGATATGGCCTACATTTCCATTCTCTAAACTGTGCAGGAAATGGATAATATACACGTGGGTGTAGAAAAAATCATTTATAACCTTCTCTGGCTTTTGACTTAGGTACATAGGTATCCTTTTTATTACATTATTCTGAAAAATTATGATAATTAGTGTTAAAACATAAACAAAAATATAATCAAACGTAGTCGGTAAGATTTGAACCTACGACCCTTACTGTGGAAGACAAGCGCTTAGCCGCAGAACCCAAGTAGTTATGATAATAAAAGTTACGTATGGAACAGATGAATACTTTCATATTTTTAAGATTGTTGAAAAATTATACATCTTTTATCGAATGGTAGAATGAAAAGACATCAACACAAAACCTAGAACTGGAAATAATTGATAATACTGGCAACTAAATGTTAAAAACATCACAAAATATGAAAATTCTGAAAATGTTTTCAAGTTGGGTAGTATTCGTTTCTTTCTACACAAGCTCGCCCGAAGCTGTCAGGAAAAAATCATTTATAATCTTATTATTAATATTACTTGAACAACATCAACAATAGATAATAACAGTACAGTTATTAAGCACAAATCATAAATGAATTAATCGCTTCCTTTGCTTGTTGAAGCATAACAAACAACAGCTACATTATTAAAGGTGGTTGGTAAACTTGCATCTCCATCTCTATTACTCTATTACCAATGAAAGAAGCACATTGAAGAACTGACGTTCAATCATTATTAATATATTGTTGATAATCAAAAGTCCATTTTTAGAAATTGTATAATGTGTTGCCGACATTTGGGGGCATCACTCTTTTAATCTAAAATGTATTTCTCTAATGCTAAAAGCTTTTATGTTTTTTCATTGATTAAAAGTATGTTAATAAACCAAATAAAGTAGTACGTGAATAAAAATTTGATTGTAATTTAATTAAACCAAGAAGTTTAAGATTTCTTCTCAAAACGCACATGTATGTTATGAGATCCCATTACGTGCATGTTATTGTTAAATGTCATTTACAAGGAATGTTGACAGTGCAATTTTTGACGTTTACAGACATGGGCGTAAAAAAAATATTTTATTTCACATTTTACCAGAGATGTGATCTACTGTGAATGGACCTTAATAAAATTTTGCAGTCTTGAGCTTCAAAATATTATTATTCATTGTCTAGTTGTCAAATTTTTTCGTTTTGTCAGATACCTAGGGACCAAAAATTCATCTTGACAGCGGTAGCTGGAACGCTACCGAAACGTCGAAATAAAAAACAAAAAAACATTATTGTGGTTAGATTCCCAAAAAATAAAAGAAAAAAGAATTTTCGAATGATTTTTTCAAGTACTGGACTCCAAAATATAAACTTCATTGATATCATCGAATGTCTAGTTAGTTGTCGAATTTTTCAGAAGTGTCGGCTAAGGAAAAAATATTGGAAGTAGAGTAATTCTCGATAGCGAAGTTAATCGAATCGAATAAATCAATCCACAATCGATTAATAATCAATTTTTATCAATCGATCGATAATCGATTGATAATCTAATAAGGACAGTCGATTATCAATCGATTATTATTCGACTGATGTTACTCGATAATTTTTCGATTGTCAATCGATTAATTCGGTTCGACTTATTTCGTTATCAAGAATTACTTGATTCCCAGAAAATAAGAGAAAAAAATTCCAATGAATATTGTGTTTGGAGTTGAAGACTTGGAAAAATTATTTAAAAATTAACTTAACCTTGTCAATCGATTAATGATAATCGATTATTGATCGAATGATAATAATCAATTATCAATCGATTGATTCGGTTCGATTAATATCCTTACGATTGACAAGGTTAAATTATTTTTAAATGATTCTTTCGAGTCTTGGATTCCAAAATATAATATTCATTGACTGTCTTGTTGTCGAACTTCCAGAATTGTAGGCCAAGGAAAAAATATTGGAAGTTGAGTAATTTTTCATAATGGAATTAATCTAACCCAAATAATCGATTAACGATCGATTATCAGCAATCAATTGACAATCGATTATTATATTATTGATACATTATCATCAGTCGAATGATTATCAGTAGTAATACTATAAATACCTCAAAATAATCAGTTTATACATCGATAACTTGTTGCATAATTACAAAGAGTGTCGCAGAGCGGCAGGATTATTCTGTCAAACTGACACGATTTGTAATTATGCAGAAAGTTTTCGATTGATAGAGCTACTCTATGTATAATCACTTGTAAAATTTTTGATTTATAGAGCTACTCTATGTATAATCAAGTACTATCGAAATTATACGAGGTAACTGAACTAAATTGATCGTTCTAATTGGTTGAAAATGATACGAAAAAAATAATCGATTAATATAATTCGATTATCGATCGATTGATTCGGTTCGATTAATTTTGTTATCGAGAATTACTTTACTTCCAATATTTTTTCCTTTACCGACACTTCTGAAAAATTCGACAACTAGACAGTCAATAATTAATAAAAAATATATTTTGGAGTCCAAGACTTCCAGCATCAAGTTACTCTTCACGTTCAACTTATTTCCATACTTATCTTTCAAATAAAGTGGGAAAGTATTTTTCACGCAGATGTAGTTAAAATGCCTATCAAGCAATACAGTGCAAATTTACCAATCGCTGGATAGTCTTTTCGGACAATTAACCAAAAAAAAAATCGACAGTGTGGTTTTCAATCACAATTTCAGAGCTTGATCACATGACAACATAATAAAAGAGTTTTCACTTGGAGACAAATTAATTTTTGGTAGGTTATTCTTATTATTAAAGGGATTTCTTATCCATTGTTTTTCATAATAAAATTCAGGGTAGTTCCTAAAGAAATATGGAGACTTAGTTACCGTGATTTATCATTCCTTATGGATAGATAATAAAAACAACTTAACAAAAGACAAGTAATTGAATAAAATGATAATAATAATTTTCTTTGTTAAAATCGGATTTTTTTTGTCTAACATTTTTCAGTGACGGGTAGATCGAGTATGTCTGTGATCATAGTTAGGAATACTTGCCGTAGGTAATAGATATTGTGCGAGCTTGAAGTTGTCGGCTCTTTGTTCGACTGTAATTCGATACGATACCGTCATAGTCCGCAATATAACTTAAAGGGGATATACGATAAGATAGCTGCATTGAAAATATTACGTCCACTATACCTGCCTTGTTTTGGGACTTAATCTAAAAAAACATCAACCAATATAATATTCCTTATTTGATTTCGACGATTTTCTTGGTGTACCTTCGAAGTTCATAGTGCAATACCAATGAAATTGCTATGATACTACGTTGGATCTATACTTAGAACAAAGCAAAAGGAATAATTGGTATCGGGTAATAGACAGAGAAGTTTCACCCGACCGAATAAAAAAATATTAGACGCTCCGAATTAAGAAACTCCACCCTTTTTGGGGTGGTCTGTTTATTAACACTAAGTGTTATTCTGTATGCTATAACGATATCCGAACAAGTAAGCTTAATGTAGTATAACGGCACCGTCCCCTAAAGCTTTTAACCAATACTAGTTAAGACACGCCCTGTACATATTACATTTTTATTCCTTTCTATTTAAATCCATCGATTATAATTCTACTGATGATAATCGAGTATTAGTAGAATAATAATAATCTACGGTTAATCGATTGATGACAGTCGATTACTATTTGTATATTTGAAAAAAATAAAAGTAGTGAAATATGGATGAAGCTCTCACCATCTAAACAATAAACACAATGATAAACAAAAACCTTAACCTTAGAAATCCGATGCGATTTGTTCTATTTTGTCAATTGCGCAGCACAATTATGTGCTGTATTCACAATAACACTCAACGCTACGTAACCGTAAATTACGCTAAGCGCTAACGTTACTAGCGTTAGAGACGTGAAAAATGAATCGCGCATTCAATAAACGTCAAAATACCGCAGACCATTTTTTAACAAGCAATATCTCCAATAATTTATTATTTGCGTTGTAAAATATTAAGTTGATGAAATAAAACTTTTTTTTATTGGTGAACCATTTTACCTATTTAAAGCACGCCTCAGCGTGTTTATATCGAACTTTTTAGCACGCGCGTGTTTTAAAGTTACCGTGGCAACATCAACAACTCGAGAAACGAAGTCTAAATCTATGGTCTAAATCATGTCTAAATGTCAATTTTTTTATTATTGATCTGACAGGAGTAGTTTGTAACGTCAAAACTTTCATTCGAACGATATTTAACAATGTCAAATTTATAAATTAAAATGGAAAGTGCCGTTGGTATTGTTTGAAATATTAATATTTCCATTTTTCAAATCTTAGGAAATGGTATTTAAATTAATACTATTGACATTCACAGAACTCAATAAGGTTGAACTTCCATCAAAATACAAATTAGTTAATGTTTTTCTCATTTCCATGACAACGCAAGGTGTACATCATATACGTCACGAATTCAACCATTTGACATTTAGTTGACGTTTCCATCTATGATTTCCATTTCTTGTTGTTGTAGTAGTTATAGACCGGTATTTATAATTTCAAAGTGCACCAATAAAAAAAAATATCGTAAAGTATTCGTGGATAACTGGTCTTTAAAACACTTGCTCTATTTCGAGCACTCCGGCTTCGCCGTCGTGCTCCAAAAATCGCGCGTGTTTTAAAGACCTTAATATCCACTTATACTTTAATATACTATTTATTCGATTTTTGTTTGTTGCTGTAATAGAAAAGAGTCGTAGAAAAAGTATAATATACAACTAGCACTAAATAGATATTTTCCATTCGTATGATCTCAACTTTCATACTCGTGCAAAATATGCTAATAAATTTCAAGACACGAGTATGAAATTGCTGTAATGTAAAACGAGTGTCTTAAAGCTATCAAATGCGAGGTGTAGACGCTATTTTTTTCACGACCCGCTTTGGAACATAATTCAACCACAAGTACATAAACACCTTCTGTTTGTAACAAGCTCGTATAGGGATGAAAAACCTTTATAATTCAGTTAAAGTATAATGTAGATTTAACAAAATAAAATTGTTTGATTTCATAATTTACTATGGATCTACATCAAGTAAAAGCCTCATCTTTTCAATTTTTTAAGTTACTTTTAAAGAGTGCAGTGTGTAAGGCACTGTATAAATTGAAAATTTCTCATTATACCTCCATTCGTTTGAAAAAGCTACTGTGTTAGCGAAATGCGTCACTTTAAGTTTAAATATAATGTAGATTTAACAAAATAAAATTGTTTGATTTCATAATAAAGTATAGTCGTATAACAAACAGTTCCGTTATTAACAAAGCCGTTAATATAACCCACCTCTATCAGACAATGGAGTGATTAACGGAATTTAAAAAATTATCTACGTAAACACATGGACAACAATTAATTCCATTTCTGAGTTTTGTTTTGATATCTTTTCATCCTGCCATTCCATACAGAATGTTTAATTTTTCATCAATCCTTAAAAATCAAGAGGATACATTTATTTTTTGTTTTGAGCATTATTGCACAATGAGGTTGTTGTGATCCTTGGGTGTGATGGGTTGATACTTAGATTAGGAAAGCATATGGATACCGCACTTCGCCTTATTTGACACTTGCGATCTGTCACACACTTTTGCTGGACGCCATTTTATATGTGGCAGACAAAGCGAAAACGGCGTGTGTTTCTTTCGTGAATTTTTAAGTGAAAATTATTAAGATTGTGATTTATTTTTGAGCTGAAAAATGGTGAACTGTTGTGCTTACGGATGCCGAAGTCGAAGCGAGAAAAAGGAGATTGGAATTTCATTTCACAGGCAAACAAATAATTATATGTACAATGGACTATGTAGTTTTGTTTCTTTTAAATGACGAAAGAGTTATCTCTGACAAATGATTTTTAAGTATGTAATTATTCAGTCTTTAATTCAACTAATACTAGTATTTGGATGACGAGTTTCAATAATGTTCATTAAATATTTGCATATATATCGTATATTCTATGTTCAAAACGACCATTATAGCAGTGGCGTGAGTAACCAATTTTTGAATTTCTTAAGATTAAATCTAGGTGTTCATTTCTATGATAGATTAATTTATTGATTTCCCTCCTTTGATACCAACCCATTATGTGCCTTTAACAAGCATTCATACATTCTCAAAACAAATTGGTATTATTACATTGGAAAAAATGTATTACAAACATTATGTTACGCCGCTGACCCCATCCGCGATGTGGCAGGCGGTAACAGTTTTACGACTCTGGTTACGCGTCCACTCTCTTTCCTTGTCTAAGGGTTGATAGATGTCAACTATAGCGAGGGTAATTGGATCAATTCCTGGTGAGATCGTTTTTTGGAACTTTAGCTCTTTACGCCAGGTTATGTTTGAGCGACCAGGGGTCGCGACGCAAAAGATCTGACCGTTACGCGTTACGTTACGCTGCGTTATGTTACATTGCTTCGTTATGTGCCTTGCTTTTGCGTGCTTGTGCCTCCTTAGTCTCTCTCTCGTTTACGAAGCAGCGATTCATAATTCATAATAATAAATATGCTCATGCCCGGATTCGAACCCGGACCGCCCGCGTGCAATGCGAGCATTCTAACCACTGAATCACCAATGCTATATTGAAATTCTATGCAAAGTTGGTATTCGCAATGCTAGTGATCTACTTGAATTTCGGATAAATTTTT